>JAOTQR010077662.1:0-11969 GCA_025774065.1 Solanum ossicruentum | reverse complement strand
CATGAGATTAATACCAAAGATGCCAAAGACAAGTTGTGACAAGTTAAAACCTCAAACATTAACAAGCACATCTAGACCAAAGATGAATCGAAACATACTTTTAGGTGTGCATATGGCTATTTACGACCAAAGAGACTTAGATTCTGCAGACAAGCCAAAGCAACACTAAATGATTTCGATAGCACACCAGGCAGGGCATGTTCATAGAATGGATTGACATTATTTCAGAGAACCAGAAACATCAAATGAACTGACAGGCTGAAAATTGAACATTACAGCATTAAAGTGAATTCATATAGATTTAAACGTGGTGTTAGTAGCCAAAATGATGATGCAAAATCAGGAAAGGGGTCTGATGCAAAACATCAATGGGAACTTCATGTAATAACACTCAACAATCTCAAATTATCACTCCTCTGTTTTTCTAGGAACATAAAGAACACATCAGCAATAACGAAGGAAAGCTAACAGAGATGTCTTGACATTTAAAGTTTAAGCAATGACTATATTTAGAGACCAAAACATTTGTTAAATAGGAAGAGGATAAGTCATAGTGAAACAGAAAAAAGATTCAACCTGAAACTAATAGCTTAAACAAAACTACTAGGAAGCACTGATATCATATTCACAAGAGTAAAATAGCATGAAGCCAGATTTAGAAATTTGACTACACTGACAACGGGTGGGTAAAATAACTTTATCTCTAAACATAACTTTCGGAAGAGAAAAAACAAAGCACATTTGAATGTAGAAATAGTATGCAATTTTCCAAAATATCCCAAAAGCAGATGTTAAGTTAGAATATCACATAACGACATTTAAGTTAAGCAAACCAAATAGCCAGTATAAAATTTCACAGAAAATCAATAGATAATACATTAAAGGCAAACACAACTAGCAGAAAACTAAAACAGTACGAGAAAACAACAACTTAAAGTCTTGACATGTTTGAAAACAATAGAAACGGAGCAGGATAACTCGAACAGCCATTTTAAACACCATTTAAATGAGAAAAAAAACTTGAAGTCGACCAAACATGACAAAGTCTCGAACAAAAAGAATGAAACCAGTACTGAAACAGAACCTTTATAGCTCAAAGACGACTCCGTGACTTTAGAAAAACATCTTAACGATTAATAACAACAGCACCACAACATCGACTCATCACAATAGGGGGTTTCCAGTCAAAAACACAGTGCAAACAAGAAACTTCAATATAGCTTTAAAATTCACATTCAAACATAGTATGTGAGACTTGAAACGAGATAAAGGTTGGGATATTACCTTTGCCGGAGCAGGAACTGGGACGACGAGCTTGAGTGAAAACGCTTACACCACTACGAATCGAATTTCGGACACTGACTTGATTACGAAAATGTTCTATTTTCTAAATCGACGAATAAGATTTTAACTAAAGCTTTATGGGATTAAGAACGACTGGGGAATCGACAAACGTTTTCTAGGTTTTCAAAATAATGCTAATTCTAGCAATAGATTGAAGTTTGCTTAGGTTTTCTGGGATTATCGGCGGTTGCAGTAATTGATTGGAGTTTTGGGATATTTAGAAATCAAAACTATCTCCCCTTGCAATTTAAAAGCAGAATAGATTATATAGGGACAATTAGGGTTCGAAATGGGGGAAAATCAGATGGGTAAATTTGGTTTCGAATTCAAATTCGAAAGTGGGTAGGGTCGACGTTGTTTCCCACTTAGGTATATCGATCCGCTCCTTGAGTTATGGCTTTTTCGAATAAAAACAAGGACATATGGGGAAAAGGGATGGGGAGCGTGATGAAGTGGAGAAATTGAACATTGGAAGTTGTCGGTTGTTGGCGTTTGGTGGCTTGAGGTCATCTAGTTTTTAGTCTGGTTTTTGGGGTCGGCGAGGAAGAAGAAAAGGGAAAGGGAAAGATGAAAATGGAGCATGAAGGAGAAAGAAAAGGGAATAGGAAATTGGGGGCATATGGCCCCCACACGCCAATATATATTATTTTAATTTTTTTTTCGAAAGCTAATTATTTCAAGTTGTTAAACATTAAAAGCTCAATGATTGATTTATGCTGTGGAGGGTAAAAATAGGATGTAAACAATTCTTTGTTATCTTCTGCTAATGAATGGATTGAACGAATGCGATGAGACTAGGTGGTTCGCTTGGGGGCTAGCAATAGACTCCGAGTGCCAGTTACGCCTAAGGTACCCTCTGAGGCGTGACAAACTTGGTATCAGAGGCAGAGTTCGAGTATCCTAAGGAGTCTATGAAGTTGGGTCTAATAGAGTCTTTTTTATGGGTGTGTTGTGCACCATACTTCATACGTAGGAGGCTATTAGACATTAGGAAGTGTTACCCTTCTTCTATGATCTGGATTCGTGCCATAAAGTTTAACTTTATGGAAATCTCATTATAACTCGTTCCTTACACGTTTATGGAAAATGCCACCAAAGAGAACAATGGCCCAGAGAGATATTGCAGCCCAGTTGCTGAGAATGCCCAACCTGTGGTCCCGATTTAGCCAGAGGCTAGGATACAGGGACGCCCTGCCAGGACTATTGAGGTCCCACATGTGCCCCCTGCTCAGACCCAGCCAGCTCCCACTATCGATGTAGAGTTTAGAGGAGCCATCAACTTGCTGACTCAATTAGTGGCCTCCCAGGGTAACAATCAGGGTTTATAAACTCATAGTTCTAGCTCACAGGAGTCCTCAGCTGCAACCCTACTCAGAGAATTCTTACGGATGAACCTGCCAGTGTATACAGGGTCTAAAGTTGAGGAGGACCCACAGAACTTTATTGATTAAATGTATAAGGTGCTAAAAGCAATGCATGCAATTGAGCTCGAGGGACTAGAGCTTGCTTCCTACCAATTAAAGGATGTTGTTGATGTGTGGTACAACCAGTGGGAGGAGAGTAGGGGTGAGAATACGGAGCCTATAGTATAAGAGGAGTTTGAAACTGCCTTCCTTAACCACTTCTTTCCTCAAGAGTTGAGGGAGGCGAAGATGGATGTGTTCATGAACCTGAAGTAAGGAGGAATAACAGTGAAGGAGTACAACCTTAAGTTCATTAAGCTGTCCAGGTATGCTCCGGAGATGGTGCAAGACATGAGGGCAAGGATGAGGAAGTTTGTGTCTGGTTTGAGAAGGTATATGCATAAAGAGTGTAAGGCGGCTTTACTGATTCCCAGCATGGACATCTACAGAATCATGGTGTATGCCCAACATATAGAGGAGGACAAGATAAGAGATAGATAGGAGCAGATGAACAGAAAGGCAAAGTCAGTAGGACATGATCCTAGACAACAGAGACAAAATAAAGGCGACAAGTCTTACTTTCAGAAGAGATCGTCTCATCATGCACCTTCTGTAGCAAGTGTTCCTGTTCGGCCAAACAGGTATGATCAGAAATCTTTTGGTTACCATAACTACAGGGCTCAAGGTGCAGAATCTCAGACTATTGTGACCTAAGGTGTGAAGGGAAAGCCACCTTGTGATAAGTATGGTATGTTTTATCTGGGAGAGTGCCATGTGGGGAGAAATGTTTTCTATTCATTTGGACAGAATAGTCACTTCAGTTATGAGTGTCTAAAGAGAAGGTGAAGTGAAGGGGGTAATAGACCATCGTCCTCCGTAGCATCCCAGCTGGCAATCAACATTGGGGGTACTATTACAGGTACAGGAGGTAGGACGAACCGCCTTTACGTGATGGCTAATTAACAGGATCAGGAGGCTTCTCCAGATGTTATTACGGGTATACTTCGAGTCTTTACCTTTGATTGTTATGCATTGATTGATCCAGGTGCCACTTTGTCTTTTATGATCCCTTATGTAGCTAGTAAGTTTGGGATCCTTTCAGAGTGTTTGCTTGAACCTTTTTCTGTTTCCACTCCTACTGGCAAGTCTATATTAGCTAAGAGGGTTTACAGATATTGTGCAATATCCATTTATCATAGAGACACCTTAGCTGACTTGGTAGAATTAGAGATGGTTGATTTTAATGTGATACTGGGCATGAATTGGCTATTGTTGAGTTTTAATTTCCTAATAAGCCTGTTCTAGAGCGAAAAGGGGGTTCTGTTGCCCCTAAGGGAAAGTTTATCTCTTATATTATAGCTAGAAAATTAATCTCCAAAGGTTGTATTTACCACCTCATGCAAGTCAAGTCTGATGAGGTTGAATCTGCTGCTCTTGAGTCCGTCCCGATTGTGGATGAGTTTCATGAGCTGTTTCCTGATATAGAGAATGACTTTGGGATTGATGTTCTTCCTAAGAACAAACCCATTTCAATTCCACCTTATAGAATGGCCCTCGCAGAGTTGAAATAATTGAAAGAACAATTTAAAGACTTGTTAGAGAAAGGTTTCATAAGGTGTAGTGTCTCACTTTGGGGTGCTCTTGTCCTATTCATGCGTAAGAAAGATGAGTCTCTCAGAATGTGTATAGACTACCGGCAACAGAGTAGGGTCACCATAAAGAATATGTATCTACTCCCTAGGATAGACGATTTCTTTGACCAACTTCAGGGTGTTACTTGTTTCTCCAAGATAGACCTCAGATTGGGATACCATCAGTTGAAGGTGAGGGAAAGTGACATTCCTAAGACAACGGTATGACCACTTTAAATTCTTAGACATGTCCTTCGGGTTGACGAATGCACCTGCAGCTTTTATGGATTTGATGAACAGGGTATTCAAACTATATCTTGATATGTTCGTGATCGTGTTTATTGATAATATTTAGGTGTATTCAAAGGATGAAAGGGAGCATGCTAATCACCTTAGAGTGGTTTTGCAAACGCTCAAAGATCATGAGTTATATTCGAAATTCTTAAAGTGTGAGTTTTGGCAAAAGTCTGTGGCCTTCCTAGGCCATGTTGTTTGCTGAGATGGTACTCTGGATGGATACTTCGAAAATTAAAGTGGTTAAGAACTAGCCAAGACCAACTTCTCTGACGGAAATAAGAAGCTTCTTGGTTTTGGCACGGTATTACAGAAGATTTGTTGAGGGCTTCTCTTCTTTGTCAACACCTTTGACTAAGCTAACTCAGAAGAAAGCCAAATTACAAGAGTTGAAGACTAGATTGACTACGGCACCAGGTTTGACTTTGCCCAACGAGACGGTAAACTTCGTGATATATTGTGATGCATCAATACTCGAACTGGGGTGTGTGTTGATGCAGAGAGGGAAGGTGATAGCTTATGCTTCCAAAAAACTTAAGATCTATGAGAAAAATTATCCAACTCATGATCTTGAGTTGGAATGGTGGTATTCACACTTAAGATCTGGCATCACTATTTGTATAGAGTGAATATGGATGTCTTCACTGACCACAAGAGCTTACAATATATGTTCAATTAGAAGGAGCTCAACCTGCGGCAGAGGAGATGGTTGGAGTTGCTCAAGGATTATGATATGAGCATCCTCTACCATCCAGATAAGACTCATATTGTTGTTGATGCTCTTAGAATGTTATCTATGGGTAGCACTGCCTATGTGGAGGAAGGGAAGAGAGAATTAGCTAAGGAAGTGCATAGATTGGCTCGATTGGAGTACAACTTGAGGAGAACAACGAAGGCGGGGTCAATGTTCAAGGTGATTCTATTTCGTTCTTAGTGGAAGAAGTGAAGGAAAAGCAAGACCAAGACCCTGCTTTGTCCCAATTGAAAGAAGCAATTCACAAGCAGAAGATGATGGTTTTCTCCAAAGGGGGAGATGGGGTGTTAAGATACTGATTAGTCATAGAAATACGACTCTTATAATGCTTGAACCAGGGGATTTTTGTGAGATATCAAGCAAACTTGTTATTTTGATGTTTGTTTTTGTAATTTTTCAGGAAAAATGACGAAGACAAGGAGAAATGGGCGAACTTATGGGAAAAGGATAAAAAGGAGCAAAAATGGAATCAAGTGCAGGCACACGGAAGCCTACATGGTTTGTGTACTGTTGCAAGGACCGTGAGGCCCATCGTGGCCTCACACTTGAAGGCGTGGCAATGCAAAATGCTAAGGCAGGCTTCGCAGCTCATTTAGCGAGCCATTGGGAGTGACACGGGCCATGCAAGCGATCGTCAAAGTGACATAGAGGCATTACCATCGAAAAGCAAGCAAAATGTGTTAAGGGAGGCCATACGGTGCATTTTATGGACTGTGTGATCAACCACGATCTATGACGTGGAGGCATGTGAAAAAAGGAGCACGAAAATGACTAAGGCATGGCAAACGATCCGTTTCACGGACCGTTTAAACTCACATGACCCGTTCAACGGCACATGGAACAGCTTTCACTCTTGAAGCCAAGGAAGATCAGACAGACCATGTAACAGTTCGTCCAACGTGACACAGACCGTTTAGTGGCTCGTTGCCTTGCCGATGGGATTTTTCCTAATTGAATTTGGATTCGGTTTTTTGTGTATATATATAGTTAATTTTATTTCATTTTTAGTTAATCTTGGATGGCTAGAGATAGAAAATATTGAAAATTATTATATTCTTAGATATTTCACAAGATTTTGAGATTTTGCTTATCGAATTCAAGATTCTAACTTGTGGATTCATTGATTCTTCAATAGTAAGTTATTTATTATGAATTTCTTGTATCATTGCGAGTTTTCTTCCTTGAATATATTAGGCTAAACCTACAACTAGGGTTGTGAGAACCATGACAAATCAATAAGATAGGCGAATATGGGGTAAATATCGGGATTGATTAGCATATATATCATAGTAATCTTCATTATAATTTCTTCCTTGATAAGTCGACACATTATGGTAAGCATTTATTCTTTGCATGCTCGAAAGAGATGTTTTAATTAGAAAAGGAGTTCTATGATGGAAGTTCGGGGTTTTTAACCTAGTTTAAGTACTTGAGACCAAAAGGTGAGAGTATTCCGATATTCACAACAAGGGTTAGTATGTATACGTTCTAAGACCTAAAGGTGATGAAATATATGCATCTAAGAGGGACCAAGAGGTGAATTAGATGATACATAACTTATTAGATCTTATATACGTAATCATAAATGAGTTTACCACTAGATTCGGCTATCGCATTAGATGTCGCTAGCTTCGTATAAATTATTGGAAATCTAGTCCTTCTTGCACTCTTTTATTGCTTCATTTTAGTAAATTAATTTGAAACACCAAAAGCCCCCATTTACTTTATGCACTTTTGTTTCGGGAATAAATATTATATCTGAAAATGGTACTAATAGATATATTCTCACGCATTCCCTATGGGATCGACCTCAACTCTGGTTAAGTTCTACATTTGATCAATGATTGCTTTACTATTCCGTTTGAAGTGTAAATTTGGGAGTATCAGATACCAAGGTAGATTATGTGTGCCCGATGTTGATGGTGTTCGAGATAGAATCATGGCTGAAGCTCATAGCTCCAGATATTCCATTCATCCTGGTTCTACAAAGATGTATCATGACTTGAGAGAAGTCTATTGGTGGAATGGAATGAAGAGGGACATTGCGGAGTTCGTCTCTAAGTGTCCAGATTGTCAACAAGTCAAGGTTGAACATCAGAGACCATGTGCATTAGCTCAGAATTTTGAAATTCCAGAATGGAAGTGGGAGACGATCAACATGGATTTCATCTCAGGCTTACCAAAAAGCGAAAAGTAACATGATTCGATATGGGTGATTGTTGATAGGATGACGAAATTAGTCCACTTTTGGGCAGTCAAGACAACTAACACGATTGAGGAATATGCTCAACTGTACATACGTAAGATTGTGAGGTTACGTGGGGTCACCTTGTCCATCATATCGAACAGAGGAGCTCAATTTACCTCCCAATATTGGAGATCTTTTCAGAAAGGATTAGGTACAAAAGTACATTTGAGCACAACTTTTCACCTATAGACAAATGAGCAAGCAGACCGCACCATTCAGACTTTGGAGGATATGTTCAGAGCTTGTGTCATTGACTTCAAGGATAATTGGGACGACCATCTACACTTGATTGAGTTTGCGTACAATAATAGCTACCTTGCCAGCATCCAAATGGCCCCTTATGAGGCATTATACGGGAGGAGACGTAGATCACGAATTGGTTGGTTTGAAGTTGGTAAAGCTGAACTGATCGAACCTGATCTTGTCCACCAATCTATGGAGAAGGTGAAAGTCATCAGAGAGAGGTTGAAGGCAGCACAAAGTCTTCAAAAGTCTTACATGGTCGTGAGGATAAAAGACTTGGAGTTTGAGGTGGTTGATTGGGTATACTTGAAGGTGTCACCCATAAAGGGCATCATGAGGTTTGGTATGAAGGGGAAGTTGAGTCCATATTATACCGGACCATACCAGATTGTGAGAAGGATTGGGAAGGTTGCTTATGAGTTATACTTGCATTCCGAGCTACAAGGAGTCCATTCGGTGTTTCACGTTTCAATGCTGAAGAAGTGTTGGGGAGATCCTGCCTTAGCAATTCCTATTGACAGTACGGGAGTGAAGGATGGCCTATCTTATGAAGAAATTCCACTCGAAATCCTTGATCGACAAGTTTGTTAGCTCAGGAACAAAGAGATAGCCTCCGTTTAAGTTCTATGGATGAATTAATTTGTTGAAGAAGCTACATGGGAAGCTGAGGAAGCGATGAAACTCAAATACCCACACTTATTCGTGCCAAATAGCGATGATGTTGAAGGTAATAGTGACAGATAGTTAAGAGTTTGAGTATTCTCGAGTGAGGAAAGAGAGGTGTTTTGAGGTTATTCTTGTTTTTATTCGAAATTTACTCATCAATCAAGGACGAATGATCCCAAGGGAGAGATGATGTAACACCCTGTAAAATTTTTGAAACGCCCTAAAATGTAATTGTGTGCACAATGCATCTTACAAAGCTATAACGAAAAATTCGAGACCGGATTTGCGATCAGCGCAAAAAATTGAGTGAGAAAATGATTTCAACCTGATTTAAGAGCAATCGAAATGAAAAATAAATTTCGCTAATTTTCACCTGGACAGTGTCTGTCCGTGCCCCTGGGGCGACATGGAGGGGGCGTGGAGTCACACTTAGTGTTTCTTTGTTTATTTTCGACGAAAAATTGAATTCTGGAAAATTTGCGAAAATACACTGGTTCACGCCCCTGGCGTGTCGCAGACCAGTGTAACATTTTTAAAAATCCTTTTTTTAATTACGGGAAGGGCATTTCAGGTATTCCTAACCTATTCCTAAGTCCTAAAACGTGTCTAAAAGTCATTTATTACTGATTAAGGGTTTCAAAACCCTTTTTTTTCTTAAGTTTCTACGTGAAAGTTCCTGAGAGAAGAAGAACAGAGAGTGGGGGATTTCAAATTCGGGTACAAGTTCTTAAAGAAGACTTAATAATTCTTCAATTCCAAGTTTGTAAGGCTACCCAGAACATGGACTTGTTCTTCCACGTGTCCCAATGCATGTAGTAGGTTGATAGTTGATAGGTCTGGAATGGTAATTCTTAAAGATTTTCTTGAAACTTATCTTTAATTTCTATAATACCTTAAACTGATGATCATCATATTTTGAATTAACTATTTACATGTATTATTGTGTGATTATGTATTTACCTTAGATGAATTTTTTGTAAAAGATTTCAAGAATGAACTTAGGGGTAATGTCTAGAGTCTTGACTGTCTGACTGTATTGATTGTTATGGTCTGAGTCTTGAGATGAGTATGTTGATTGTTGAAGTCGATGGAATTAGTGTTCTTAGAGTCTAAATAAGGTTGAATCTTAGATTTGAGAGGAAGAATGTATTCCTTGAGTTGATAGATTATCATATGAGATGAGGTTCCTGCCTTGGGGGGGGGGATTGGTTATACAACCAGCCTGATGATGATAAACTTATGAGTATATCGAGTCCTAGGAGGAGTATTAGCATCGTAATGGGTAAGAGCGAGTCTCACTCATACTCATTAACTACGTGGCTACCGTAGGAGAGGATTGGACCCTGAAAGCAGATGTTTTCTTTGTCCTGTAGAGGACTTGACAGACTTCTTTGGAATCCCCGACAGACTCATCCTTTACCCCGGCAAGGTACAGGGAAGATGTGGCAACGACATCTCTTTGTTGTATCATTACTGGATCATAGGTGGTAATTGTTAGTTATAGAAACTCTTAGATAGGTTTCATTTTGATAGTACTCCGAGATTGATTGATAGGTTGATGTCTTTATGGATAGTGATGTGATAGAGTCATGTTCCTTACTCTGAGTGAGGTTGAGTGATTGATGAGCTGATGTCATTGTACATTATATAGCCTTATTATTTACTTCAGCCCATTTTACATACAGTACATTCCACGTATTAATGTCCCTTTGGCGCTGTATCGTTTTATGATGCAGATTCTGTAGACAGAGGACTTCAGCAGGCTAATCGTTGAGGTTCACAGATCCCCAGACAATGACTTGGTGAGTCCTCCCTTACTTTCGGAGGATATATTTATTTATTTTTATCTATTTCGAGTTATTTTCATTTGATTGTGATAGTCATTGCCTGTCATGGTACCTTCTTAGACAGTAGTTATAAAGGCTTCATAAACATAGACGTATGATGGTTGATGTTGGGATTCTTTTCCCCTTTTCCTTCTTTATATTGAGATTGTTCCTTTTTACTTATAGCCTATCAATAGTTAGTTATTCTTTGTTATCTTCCGCTAATGAATGAATTGAATGAATGAGATGAGACTATGTGGTTCGCTTAGGGGCTAGTACTAGTCTCCGAGTGTCAATTACGCCTAGGGTACTATCTCAGGGCGTGACATTTTGGATCTATTTTCACGAAATTCTACATTTGACAAATTCACATCATGCCTTAGAGGGAGCGGAGAACTTGAAGAAATTCTTCAACTTGAGGAAGATCTACACTAAAGGATGAATTATAATCCACATGTAATACATAGAAACAACAAAATTGAATAAGAAGAAGATGAATAAAACTCGGTACCCCAAAAAAAAAAAACTACAGCCATGAAATTGATTTTGAGAGTATTGAGTGTATAAAATTTTGGGAATATTGCCTCCTGAGCAGTATAAAATTAAATTCAAATTTTGGTAGTGATTTTCTAAAAGGAACTTGTTACCTTATTTTATGGAAAATAAGTTAATTGACATTAATTACATTGATTTATTATTCGAATTTTGGAAATTATTTTCTGAAGGAAACTGTTACTTTATTTTTAATGAAAATAGGTTGATTGACTATTAGCTTAATTTATGGAAGGGAATAACTGAAATTTTTATGTATCACGAGTTGCTTTCAATGTATCCTAAAGTGACATCTTTTAAGGGATTTTGGTAAATTTAGAAAAAGTTGGGACAAATTGAAATTTGCTCCTTAAACAATGAGATTTATGTAAATTATATTTGTGTGTATTTGGTTAGTGGTTGAATTATTGACCTAAGGTGTTAAAAGTCCTAAGTGGAATATTGAAAAGGACAACTACACTTACATGTCATTGAGAAAAATTTTTACACAAAAAATAGCTCACTTTGTTTTAATTATACAAATGGCCAATTTCGATAGCCTGGGCTTTTTGTTTTACAAATTGATTGTATATTGGTCATTTGGCCTTCTGCCGCGTCACCAACTCCTCCTTTTTTATTTTTTTTTTGGTGGCTAGTTCTTTTTTTTTTCCAGGTGATGGGTAAGTTAACATTTTTCTTTTGTCTATTACATAATTTTTTTTCTAAAATGTCAACATTAAAACTTTTTTTATTTTCTCTTTTTTAAAGAACTTTTTTTTTTCTTTTTTAATTGTTTCACTTCTTTTGTGAATTTTTTTTATCGTTTAATTATTTCTTTTTTATTCTTTTTTTTATTAAGGTAGGAATTTATGATGGTCAAATTAATATTGACATCGATATATTATATAATTATTTATATAATATTGATACACAATTATGCATCATTTATATAATGTCGATACATTTCATAGCTATTTATATAATATCGAAGTACATTTGTATACAATTTATACAATATGGATACACGTT
>JAOTQR010077660.1:0-11969 GCA_025774065.1 Solanum ossicruentum | reverse complement strand
TACATATGTATGTGTATATATTTATTTATTTATTGCCACCACTTAGTTTCTACCTTGAAATCCTTTATTTGTTGTTCTGGGTTATGGGGTTTGGCTTACCTACTGTCAGTTTAGTACATGACATCATGACTTGAGAAATCAGGTCATTACATTAAGAAGTCATTGTCTATTTGAATTACTTAGCTCAGTTCATTTCATCTTCAATTTTATTCAATAGCTTTCTGCCTTCATTAATTGTATTTTTTTCAATGCTATTCAATTCTTACGGTTAGTTCCTGCTCATTGAAAAAATACCTGGTTAAAACTAGATTGAAAATTTTCTTTTAGATGAAGTTACAAATTCTATGAAATAAAGACGCTCTTGATGCCATTCTTGGTTTTGTAAACAATGATGCAACTAAAAGGATTGAAGAAATTAACTAAAAATTCTCACTCAATATTCTTCTTAAGCATATCAGCACTTTAAAAAACAAAAGCAGATGACGCTAGCTATGCTTGGATTCCCTCCCCCGGCACGACGGAGGTTCTTGAAACGCCTCAAAAAGCCCCAAAATATGCCTAAAAAATGTCTATAGATGTAATTTCAATATATCTCAAAATTCATGTGTGATATCAAAAATCTGACTTCATATTGTGATCAGGGGGAAAAATTGAGTGAGAAATGGGTGTAACCCCTATTTTAGAGGACCCATACCAAAATATAATTTTTGCAAATTTACGATTTCCAGAGATGATCCGCACTCTGGGCGCGAAGATGTACATTTTTTTCTTAGTTTCTTATTTTGGTCCATGGGCCTTGGGGTTAAAGCCCTATGTTTAGGTATGCGCGAAAACACCTATACTTAGTCTTTTTCAACTATATATCACTCAAGGCCTCTTAAAACCCTCTCTAATACTTAACCAAATATTTCATCTAAATTCAAGTGACCCAAGCTTAATTTCGGATCTCAAGAACTCTATTCAAGCTTCAAGTCTCCTTCAAGACTATATCAAGAAAATCCAAGTTTATGGTATGTGGGTTTCATCCATTAGATCTTGCACCCATGGTGTCCAACATTCCTATTTTATAAAAATTGCATGATTTCATGTTGTATTACTTAATATTTATTATTATGAAATATGAGCATTAAATATATTGGGTTTTATCAAATTTTGTTGACTATGCATGAATATCTATTCTAAGTTTATACTATGAATTAATCTTTGTCTATTGAGACTATACATGATTCAAACTATGAAGTCTATGAACTATTGTGAAGTTTTGATATGATTTACAAGTTACCCATGATGGGGTTTTACCATGATATTGGTGGACTGATTTACATGACTTTAAGATGCATTGATTTAACTATTTCCTGATCCATACTCTTGCGTGTTGCATGATTTGAACATGTACTATTCATTATCTTATGCTTACATGTAGTGTTTATGACCTATGCTACTCCTCTACCCTCATTTACCACCCATTACCTAGTAGAAGGGGTTATGACCTATGCTATATCCCTTACCCTCTAGTACAAGGTAGTTGGATGATATATTCATATTTACTTTATGGTGTTAAACAAGATATGCAAATACGATTATACTTAAGCATATTTTATCCTACGCATTGATTACACATCACATATTGAGCTTATGTTCATTGAATATGATTAAGCATCTTGTTATTATGGCTTACGGTTCTTGTTTAGTATATTCGAATGTAATAACGCATACACTATGCCTATATGATATTACCATGTAGGAACCGGAGGTCCTGTTAACCATCCTCCACGTGGCTAGTTAGTTCTTGTGAAGAAGCTAGTTGGGGAGTCCTTAATTCTGAGGGAGATAGCTATCCTCATTCATGCTCTACAGATTCTTGTTTTAATGTTGGATACTTAATTAAATGAGGGTGAGCCCGGAAAGTGTCTTGGCCCCCGCTCCATTCTATGTTAGAGGTGTCGTTGGATATTATCTCATGGTTTAATTATGTCATTGAAGCTTAACTCTTCTTACTCTATTATTATTATGAATGATATTCCCTTAGTCCTTTTCCTTTTTCATTTATTTGACTTTTGTATTTGTTTAATTTTCTTTCGCAACCAAGGATGTGTACATTATATGCTTAGAGGCTTATTTGGGTTGTCTTCAGGCTTCCCATTCGCCGTGTCATATCTAGGCCCTTGGCTTTGGTCGTGATAAACATAGTATCAACGCACTAGGTTGTTAATGGTCCTCGGAGTCCAATACACCACATCGATTAGAGTCTTATTCATGGTTGTAAAGCGCTCCGCAACTATGAATGGGAGGCTGTGAGGCGTTTTAAGAAATGTTTCACTTCTTCATGGTCTATATCATGTGTTAAGTGTAAGAAAAGACCTTTTCCCTTAACGAATGCTCTTTGCTCTTCTAGATCATGCCGTTACAAAGAGAAACACCAAGGAGGGCCTATGCACCCGGGAGGCAACCCGCTTACCCCACTTCTCAAGCTCCTTAAGATGGAGGGGATACCGAAGTTGAGTTCCAGAATGCCATTACTATATTGGCCCATACACTGAACAACCAACTGAATCAAGGGCCCCAAGCTCCTCATGCTCCTACTCTGGCCTCAACAGTGAGGGAATTCACTAGAATGAACCTTCTGGAGTTTCATGGGTCCAAGGTGGAGGAAGATCGCCAAGTGTTCATAGATGAGGTGTATAAGGTGCTATCTATCATGGATGTAAGTTTGGAGGAAAAAACAGATCTAGCGGCTTATCAACTAAAGGGTGTGGCTCAAATTTGGTTTGTGCAATGGAAGGTGGAGAGGGGAAATCATGATGCTATTCCTTGGGAGGAGTTCAAAGCTACCTTCCTCAATCGGTTCTTCCCTATCGAGTTGAGAGAGGCTAAAATGATGGAATTTATGAACTTCAAGAAAGGTTTCCATGAGTGTAATGGAATATGCCCTGAAGTTCAATAAGCTTCCCAAGTATGCTCCACATTTGATGGCCGACCCTAGGTCAAGGATGAACAACTTTGTGTCGAGAGTGTCCGACTTTGTGAATAAAGAGTCTCATACCGCTATGCTAGTGGGTGATATGGACTTGTCCCAACTTATGACATATGCTGAACAACTCGAAGGGAAGAAGCTTAGGGAAAGAAGAAGTGGGGAGTCCAAGAGGGCTCGGTATCAGGGTGGATATCAAAGTGCTAAGGGTGACCGTCTCCAACAAGGTCATGAAATTCATGGTCAAGGGTCCTCTAGTTCTCCAAACAAGAGACTTGCTAACGATGGAGTGCTTAACCCAAGGGTCCAAGGTGGCAATGGTGGGGTGAGTCTTTCAAAATGCTAAAAATGTGAAAAGCATTATCATGGCAATGCTTGGAGGATTCAAATGTGTGTTATGGGTGTGGGAGAGTAGGCCATGAGCTTATTGATTGCACTTAAGTTCGAAACAAGGACAAGGATAGTTGTCCTCAAGGTCAAGATGGTCATGCTGATCAAGGGGTTCAAGGACGCCAATAAGGGGGTACTCCATGACCTAATCAGTTTTATGCTCTTCAAGGGAGGCAAGGAGAGGATGAGGTGTCCGATGTTGTTACCGGTATGTTAAAGATTTTTTATTTTGATGTGCATTCTTAGATGGGTCTGGGAGCCACTATTTATTTCATTATTTCCTTTTGTTGATAGTAAGTTTCAAGTGTGTCCCAAATTGCATTGTGAACCACTTAGGTGTCTACCCCCATTGGTGAGTCTATTAATGTTAGAAAGGTCTATAGGGGATTTTCCCATATCCTTATTGTGTAAAGTCTTGTCTTGTGATTTTGTTAAACTTGGTATGGTGGGTTTGGAGGTCTTGGGGTGGTCTGGTTACATGCATATCATGCTTTCATTGATTATAGAACCTGTAGAGTTAGATTCCAATTCCCTAATGAATCCGTATTTGAGTGGGAAGTTGTGAAATGGTAGTTGAGGGTAGATTCACTTCTTTTCTTAAGGCCCAAATTGATCCCTAAGGGTTGTACTTACCACCTCGTAAGGTTAGGGGAGTTGAGTCTAAAGTCATTCCTATTGAGTCGGTTCCGGTAGTTAATGAGTTTCTTGATGTCATTCCCGATAGAGGCTAGTCACTTTTCTAAAATTGATCTTCAGTTCGAGTACCACCAAGTGAGGGTGAGAGAGTGTGTTATTCTGGAGATGACCTTTCAGACTAGGTATGGGCAATTGAAATTTGTGGTAATGTCCTTTGGCTTGACTAATGCATCGGCCATGTTTATAGGTTCATGAATGAGGTCTTTAAACCCTACCTTGATATGTGTGTGGTAGTTTGTGGATGGTATATTGATTTATTTCCAGAATGAAGAAGAGCTTATGAGTCATTTGAGGTGATGTTGCAAATCATAAGGGATGAGAAGTTGTTTGTTAAATATAATAAGTGTGAATCTTGGGTAACAAAAAGTTGGTTAGAGAAGTATACCGGTTTGCTAGGTTGGGAATGAAGTTGGATGAAGTTGAGAATGGCAGTGTAGTGGTTTTAATAGTTTCAAATCTTCTTTGGTTGATGAGGTCAAGTTAAACTAAGAGCTTGACCTGGCCTTGCTAGAGTTGAATGCTTTGGTGGAAGATGGTGAAGTAGAGGTTTCTTCCCAAGGGGGAGATCATGCCCTTAGGTGCTAAGGTAGACTATGTGTGCTTGTGTTGATGATTGGGTCAACTTGAAAGTCCCACCCATGAATAGTGTGATTCAATTTGGCAAGAGAGGGAATTGAGCTTAAGGTTTGTGGGTCCTTATAGAGTGTTGTTGAGAATTGATAAAGTTGCTTAAGGATTGGAATTGCCTGGGGAAATAGATATGGTTCATCCGGTCTTTCGTGTATCTATGTTGAGGAGATGAGTTGGTAATCCAAGTGCTATAGAACTCTTTAGGGTTGTGAATGTTGTGAAGGATGAGTTGACCTATGAGAAGGTCCTGGTGGAGATATTGGATGGACACGTGGAAAGGTTGAAAAGAAAACAAACAAAGATGTAGCACCCGTCAAGGGTTTTTGAAGGAATCAGCAAGTCGAAAGTATCACTTGGGAAATCGGAGCGGACATGAAGAAGCGATATCCATACATTTTTCACTCTATTCAAGCTTAAGAAAGAAAACTAAGTCCCTTCTGTGATTTCAAGTCTTAAGTTTCAACCCTCATGTCATTTTTCATGCATTCATTTATATTGACAAGTTTAAGGTGATTTTTGACATTCATGTTGAGATTTTTTTGAAATGATGTTTAAATGCATTTGTTGTATTCATGTCGGGCTGGAATCTTCATGATTATTTCTCTTACGTATATTTCTTTGACATTCGGGGATGAATGTTTCCAGGGGGAGATATTGAAACGCCTCCAAAATGCGCCAAAATGTGTCTTAAAAATGCTCATAATCATAATTTTCATATGTCTCAAAATCTGTGTGTGATACCAAAAATCTGACTTCCTATTCATGATCAGGGGCAAAATTGAGTGGAATATGGGTAAAACCCCAATTTTAGAGGACCCGTAGCGAAAAATAATTTTTGTAAATATACGATTTCCAGAGACAATCCGTGCCCTAGGTGCAACGCGCCAGGCGCACGGAGATGTACATTTTTTTCCTTAGTTTCTTATTTTGGTCCAAGGGACTTGGGGTCATAGACCATGCCTAGTTATGCGTAAAAACACCTATACTTAGCTATTTTTCAGACTCTATATCACTCAAGACCCTCTCTCTAACACTTAACCAAATATTTCATCCAAATTCTAGTGTCCTAAGCTTAACTCCGGATCTCAAGAACTCTATTCAAGCTTCAAGTCTCCTTCAATACTATATCGAGAAAACCCAAGTTTAAGGTATGTGGGTTTGATCCATTAGGTCCTTTCACCCGTAGAGTCCAACCTTCCTATTTTATGAAATCACTGTATTACTTAAGGATATTTATTATTATGAAATATGAGCATGAAATATGTTAGGGTTTTATCAAATATTGTTGACTATGCATAAATATCTATTTTAAGTTTATATATGAATTAATCTTTGTCTATTGAGACTATACATGATTCAAGCTATGAAGTCTAGGAACTATTGTGACGTTTTGATATGATTTACAAGTTACCCATGATGGGGTTGTACCATAATGTTGGTGAAATGATTTACATGACTTTAAGATGCATTGATTTCACTATTTTATGATCCATACTCTTGCATTTTGCATGATTTGAACATGTACTATTCATTATCTCATGCTTACATGTAGGGGTTATGACTTATGCTACTCCTCTACCCTCATGTACCACTCATTACCTACTAGAAAGGGTTATGACCTATGCCATATTCCTCACCCTCTAGTACAAGGTAGTTGGATAATCTATGCATGTTACTTTATGGTGTTAAACAAGATATACAAGTACGATTATTCTTAAGCATGTTTCATCCTACACATTGATTACACATGACATATTGAGCTTATGTTCATTGACTATGATTAAGCATCTCGTTATTATGGCTTATGGTTCTTGTTGCATTGCATCCCACATACTTAGTACATTCAAACATACTAACGCATACTCTACACCTACATGATATTACCATGTAGGAACCGGAGCTCCTATCAACCATCCTCCACGTAGCTAGTTAGTGCTTATGAAGAAGCTAGTTGGGGAGTCCTCAATTCCAAGGGCGATAGCTATCCTCATTCATGCTTTATAGATTCTTGTTCTTATGTTGGATACTTATCAAATGAGGGTGAGCTCGGAAAGTGTCGTGGCCCCGCTCCATTCTTGTTAGAGGTGTTGTTGGATATTATGTCATGATTTGATTGTGTCATTGAAGCTTGACACTTCTTACTCTATTATTATTATGAATGATTTTCCCTTAGTCCCTTTCCACTTTCATTTATTTTACTCTTGTGTTTGTTTAATTTGTTTCCACAATCAAGGATGTGTACAAGATATGTTAAGAGGCTTGTTTGGATTGTCTTCGGGCTTCCCATTCGCCGTGTCACGTTTAGGATCTAGACTTGGATTGTGACAATTTTGTAGAACGCCCCTTACCATAAAAATTTACATAGTTGAATACTCTAAATTATCTCAAAAAAAACTAAAACAACTAAATAGAAATTAAAAATTAAGTTGATCCTAAAGGTAAGCAACCTGTTTTTCTAAAGATTATTATAGTTGCTAAAAGTAAATTTCAACAGTGTTAAAGGATCTATGCTTAAAATTTCTATGCTTTAAAAGATAGGTGGTCCTACTTATAGAACTTAATCTTTTTATAAATTTATTTGACCAATAATAGCTACGGTAAATAGATCTTTTTTCCTTTCCCTTCACGAGGATATTGGGAATTATCTTGTATTGGCTAAATTTTAATCAAGTTGTGTAGTTGATATGTTCTTCCCTGTTTAATTTAACAAGAGTAGGTAATTTCATTAATTTTTCTCCCTCCTAACCAACTAGGACTTTCTAAATTTGCAAGAACTTGATTTAATTGTCAAGTTGACCTATAAAATAAAGTTAACTATGAATACTGTAGATGTTAAGGGTAGCTTATTAAGTTCCTATAAAAGCAAGATTATGACGTACTAAATTTTGACAACTAAATTGTTCCTTTTTAGTCAATTTCATGTTTAAAAGTCTTCAAAAAGATTGGAACTATATCCTACATACAAATTTGACTAGCAAAGGGTCTTCAAATGAAACACGTGAAATTATAACCATCTTATCCCTACTATTTATGAAAAATGGTTTTAAATTTAAGAGTCAACTTCTATAAAGCAAGATGGTGGATAAGAAATATCCAAATGATAAACTATGATGAAAATACACTACATTTCCAGTTTGACACCTTTTCTTTCTTTCAGTTAGTCATCAAACCAGTCATTTTTATTAGCTTTTGGATTAAAATATGTCATTTTTCACTTTTTCCTTTTTAGTATGAACTAAAGTAATAGCTGTGACCTTTGAGATCTCGATTTTGATTTCTGTCAAAGTACTAGCAATATTATTAGCTTATAAGACTTGCAATTGCTTTAGTTTCTCTGCCAATCTTCTTGATAATTGAAGATGATGATGTATCATGAATCAATATTGTGAGTTCATTTTCTATGTATTAATAATGCTAATAATCAACTCTAGTGATTTCTAACTTTTTATTCATCTCAAACTCTTAGTTGAAAAGTGACCCTTTTTCATGGGCCTAACACAGAAGTGTTCGGTATAATGGCTTATGTTTCAATTCAAACTTAGGATATTTGATTGCTCCATCAAACTTACTTATTGAACCAACTAATTAAAAGGAACAACCCTATGTATTAAACTTCTGCTATGTATGGGATTCAGAGAAGGATATGACCAAAAGGGTCATTGTGTAACTTTACCTTGTCTTTTTCTATAACAGACTAATTACACAGCCAAACCCGTGACCTTCTGATCATATAAAAACAATTTACTAGTTATGCTAAGCTTCCCCTTCAATTTTACCATCTTTTCTTAGTATATACTTTTTTTTATTGATTAGTTTAGAGAGAGTACTACTAGAAACAAAAGCTTTTACTATCGTGAATTGGTGAGAAATTTTTGTTATAAAATATGATTTTCACCAATTTCCCTCCGTAAAATGCATGCTGAGAAGCATATTCATGCTAAAATAATGATAAGCTTCCTAATTTATCAGTATGAAATACTACTATTCTTTCTATCTAATTCAATCAAAATATCTGTTGGAAGTATCCATTGAACAATTTTTTTGTTGAAAAAATTTCAGTAGTGGACACACTCTTTTTTCCCTTTAAAGTCTACAATAGGTCGTTTGTTGAGAAAGTGTTTGCTTAATTAAGTACGCACCTAATATGATTTATTTCCATTTTAATCATTCAATTTTAACATGTATTTTTAGAAGAATCCGTTTGGCAGTGAATATAAACCTTTCCCAGAGTTAGAAAAGGAGAAAAGTATAAAAAACACCTAAATTATTCATTTTTTTTTTGAGTTTCCTACCTAAACTATTGAGCGTGTGAGTTTCATACTTAATTTAAGCTCACAAAGTTTAAAAATCTTATCTGCATTCCTAGACTCTATATACAATCAAGTTATGATAAATAAATTGAAACGAGGGATTGCAATCTTTTCAAAAACATAACAAATAAGCAACAATCCTTGGTTCCTTACCTACTAGCGGTTCATCGTAGATGACATCAGGACTCAAGAAATCAGGTCATGACATTAAGAAGTCATTGTCTATTTGAAATATCTTAGCTCAGTTCATTTGATCTTCAACTCTATTAAATAGCTTTTTTCCTTCAATAATTATATTTGTTTCCAACACTATTCAATTCTTATAGTATTCCTGCCCATTGAAATTAGACATGGTTAAAAATGGATTGAAAATTGCCTTTTAGATGAAGTTACACATTCTGTAAAATATTGACGCTCTTGATGTCATTCTTGGTTTTGTAAACGATGATGTGACTAAAAAGGATTGAAAGTATTAACTAAATATTGTCTCTCCATATTCTTCTTAAGCATATGGGCACTTCAAATGGAAAAAGCAGATGCCGAGTTGGCTGCTGTGCCACTAGCTATGTTTGGCCCCCCTCCCCCAGTACGACGGAGATTCTACAACATGTCCCTTACCATAACAATTTACATAATTGAATACTCAAAATTGTCTCAACAAACTAAAACAACTAAATAAAAATTAAAAATTAAAAATTAAATTGATCTTAAAGGTAAGCAACTTATTTTGCTAAAGATTATTATAGTTATTAAAAGTAAATTTCACAAAGTTAAAGAATCTATGCTGAAAATTTCTATGCTTTAGAAGATAGGTAGTCCTATATATAGAACTTAATCTTTTCCTTAAATTATTTCGCCAATAATAGCTATAGTAAAGAGGTCTTTTTTCCTTTCTCTTCACGAGAATATTAGGCATTATCTTGTATTAGTTAAATTTTAATCAAGTTGTACTATTGATATGCTCTTCCCTGTTTAATTTAACAAGAGTAGATAATTTCATTAATTTTTTTCCCTCTTAACCTACTAGGACTTTCTAGATTTGCAAGAACTTGATTTAATTGTCAAGTTGACCTATAAAATAAAGTTACTTATAAACACTGCAGATGTTAAGGGTAGCTTATTAAGTTCCTATAAAAGTAAGACTATAATGTACTAAATTTTCACTACTACATTGTTCTTTTGTAGTCAATTTCACGTTAAAAAGTCTTCAAAAAACTATATCCTACATATAAATATACTAGCAAAGGGTCTGCAAACGAAAAACATGAAATTATCACCATCTTATCCCCTACTATTTATGACATATCATTTTTAAATTTGAGAGTCAACTTTTATAAGTTATTGGAGTATTAAAGTAATAACTTTTTTTAATAATGGGTTAATTGGTAATTTTAACCTCTAGTAATTTTTATTGAAAGAATTAAAAAGAAGCAGCAACCCTATTGTTTCTCTTCTCTACTGTGCTGCAACGACAAAAAAAAACTGCTAAAAAACCTTAATTTTCCCCTGCATTGTGGTGCTTCAATAGAACCAAAAAAAATATTAGGACTGCTTTTTTCTTTGTTCTCTTTTGTTCCCTTTTGGTTGGAAGAAAGCACGCAACACTAGTGATACATGGGAGGAGTCCATAGAAAGAATTAATTGGAGCTTGATACCATAGTTTGGGCGATAAATTGCAGGTCATGAACCTTCTAGATGTTTAATGATCTTGTTTGCTTAGAATTCAAGTATACATTGTTGGGCAACCTTTTTATGTACTGTAAAGATAGTAGATATTACAAGAAGATAAGGGAAATTATAATTATACAAATATTTCTCTAGTTAGATAGATTCGACCTATTCTCGTCTCCTTTACAGTAATTTTTGGGAATTAAATAGAGGTGATGAATGGTAGTTCGTGGGTAGGTTGTAGATGTAAGGACTTGGATTTTCAAGCTTATTTATGTTTTTTAAGGACTTCATGGCCCCCCTACGTCAAGCCAAGTTCAAAGGATTTTCCGATGGCTAAGTTCGACACAAGTATCGGTAGAAGGGTCAACTTTAAACTAGCATAACTCTTAGCACATTTGGAAACAGGTGGCCCACTATATGTCCAATGAAAGCCATTTGAGTTATCTTTGTAACACACTTGGTTTCACCTCATTCCGAGGTCACATGAAGGAGTAATGATCATTTTTGTGAGGCCCTCCAGTGCAGTGTTGTCACACGGACTATTTGACCGCCTGTGTGGCCTTTGATGGGCCTTTTGGGGTAGCTGGGGTTGGAAAAGGCCATTTTTGGGACCGCAGAAGGTGACACGACCAGTGGTAGGGGTTGTGTGGCTCACCACTGACCGTGGGGATGGCCACAAGGTGTGCCAAAGGGAGTTTGTTGGAAATTGGGAAAATGTGGCTAAGTGTGGTGCCACGGGCACTATTGATGGGCCGTGTGGAGTGGGACGGCCCGTGGCACTTGGACGTGTGGTGGTCTGCAATATTTATTTTTGTCTAAGTGAGGTGGGATGGACCAGTACACAGTCCATGTAATGCCACACGGTCCGTCAAAGTGACGAGACGTCAATTTTTTCCAAGTTTTCCACCTTCCATTTTTTTCACTAAGGCACTTCACACAGGCCCTCCACACGACCCGTGGAGTGCCATACGACCAGTAAAGTCTCCAGTGAGATGAAACTTTGCCGAATTTTCCATCCGATCACTAATAGCATTTTTGTAAATTTTAATCATTCTAATGACATTTTTAGACTTCAAATGCTATCTTAACCTTCCTAAAAGACATAAACAATACTCCTAAGGATCAAACTAATTACTCTCATCTCAAATACACCCTCAATTCTCTCAAGAGCCTCCACCAAGACCTCAATCCCAATTTCAAGGAAACTCAAGAACAAGTTTAGATTCCAAGACCCACTTTCAAGCTTCCATTCTTTCTCAACTCAATTTCAAGGAACTTAAAGTCTAAGGTATGTGGGTTGA
>JAOTQR010077659.1:0-11970 GCA_025774065.1 Solanum ossicruentum | reverse complement strand
ATGAGGGAATTCGGTTTAGTATGTGTCTAGGTGCCCCTATCGGGCACTGGTCACGACCCTAGGGTGGGGTGTGACATCTTTGGCCTTCCTAGTCCATGTTGTTTAGGGGGATGGTATTCGGGTGGATACCTAGAATATTGAGGTGGTTAAGAACTGGCCTAGGCCAACCTCTCTGATGGAAATAAGAAGCTTATTGGGATTAGCAGGTCATTATCGTAGGCTTGTTGAGGGTTTCTCTTCTTTTTCTGCACCATTGACCAAGCTAATTAAGAAGAAGGCCAAATTTCAGTGGTCTGACAAATATGAGAAGAGTTTCAAGAGTTAAAGACTAGACTAACTACAACACCAGTTTTAACTTTGCCCAATGGGACAGGAGACTTTGTGATATACTGCGATGCATCCAGAGTTGGACTGGGTTGCGTAGTAATGCAGAGAGCGAAGATGATAGCCTACGCTCCCAAACAACTTAAGATCTATGAGAAGAACTATCTAAATCATGATCTCGGGTTGGCATTGGTGGTATTCGCGGTTAAGATCTGGCGTTACTATTTGTATGGAGTGCATGTGGACGTGTTCACCAATCATAAGAGTTTGCATTACGTATTCAGTTAGAAAGAACTCAACCTGCGGCAGAGCAGATGGTTGGAGTTGCTCAAGGATTATGATATGAGCATCCTCTACCACCCAGGTAAGGCTAATATTGTTGTTGATGCTTTTAGCAAGTTGTCTATGGGTAGCGCTACCCATATAGAGGAAGGGAAGAAATAATTGGCTAAGGAAGTTCATATATTGACTCGACCGAAGTGCAATTTGAGGAGAACAATGAAGGAAGGTTCAATGTTCAGAATGGGCTTGCTTCATCTTTAGTTTCAAAAGTGAAGGAAAAGCAAGACCAAGACCATGTCTTTTCACAATTGAAAGAAGTGGTTCACAAGCAAAAGGTGATGGTTTTCTTCAAAAGGGGAGATGGGGTGTTGAGATACCAGGGTAGATTGTGTTTGCCCAATGTCGACGGTGTCCGAGAAAGAATCATGGCTGAAGCTCTCAGCCCCAAATATTCTATCCATCCTGGCTCCACCAATATATACCACGACTTGAGGGAAGTCTATTGGTGGAACGAAATGAAGAAAGATATTGCTGAATTCGTCTTTAAGTGCCCCAATTGTCAACAAGTCAAGGTTGAACATCAGAGACCCCGTGGATTGACTCAGAATTTTGAAATTCCTGAGTGAAAATGGGGGATGATCAACATGGATTTCATTACCGGTTTACCAAGGTCCCGAAAGCAGCAAGATTTGATATGGTGATTGTGGATAGCATGACTAAATTAGCCCACTTCTTGGTAGCCAAGACAACTAATACGGCTGAGGAATATGCCCGATTATACATTCGTGAGATCTTGAGGTTGCATCGGGTTCCCTTATCCATCATCTCAGATGGAGGAGCTCAATTCACCTCCCAATTTTGGAGGTCTTTTCAGAAGGGATTGGGTACGAAAGTGAATCTGAGCACAGCCTTCCATTCTCAGACAGATGGATAGGCAGAGTGCACCATTTAGACTCTGGGGGAGAGCTTGCATCATCGACTTCAAAGGCGACTGGGATGATCATTTGCCATTGATTGAGTTTGCATACAACAACAATTACCATGCCAGTACCCAGATGGCCCCTTATGAAGCTTTGTACGAGAGGAGATGTTGATCATCAATTAGCTGGTTTGGGTTATTGAAGCTAAATTGACTGGACCTGATCTTATTCACCAGTCCATGGAGAAGGTGAAAGTCATCAGATAAAGGTTGAAAACATCATATAGTCATCAAAAGTCTTATATGGATATGAGAAGAAGGGACTTGGAGTTTGAGGTGGATCATTGGGCGTACTTGAAGGTGTCACCCATGAAGGGTGTCATGAGGTTTGGTAAGATGGGGAAGTTGAGTCTGCACTATATCGAACCATACCAGATTGTGAGGAGGATTGGAAAGGTCACTTATGAGTTAGACTTGCCTTCTGAGTAAGATGGAGTCCATCCGGTATTCCACGTTTCGATACTGAAGAAATGTTTGGGAGATCCTACTTTGGCAATTTCTATTGAGAGTACGGGAGTAAAAGATAGCTTATCGTATGAGGAAATTCCAGTCTAAATTCTTGACTGTCAAGCCTGCAAGCTGAGGAATAAAGATATAGCCTCTGTCAAAGTTCTATGGAGGAACCAATCTATTAAGAAAGCTATGTGGGAAGCTGAGAAAGCGATGAAAATCAAATACCCACATCTATTCATGCCAACTGGCTAAGCTGTCGAAGGTAATGTCCCTATCCTTAAAGTAATTGAAATTTCCATTCTCGAATTGAAGTGTTGATCCTAATCCTTGAGTCTAAGATAGAGATGTAGAAAGTGATGGATAGTTGAGAGTTCGCGAGTTCTCGAGTGACGGGTGAGATGGGTTTTGAGTCTGCTCATGCTTTCGTTCTACCTTTACTCATCATTCGAGAACGAATGATCCCAAGGGGGAGATGATGCAATACCCTATAAAATTATCAAAATGCCCCTAGAATGTAATCGTGCATATAATGCATCTTCCAAAGCTCTGATGGGAAATCTAAGACCAGATTTTCAATCAACGCGAAAAATCAAGTGGGAAAATGGTCTCGACCCGATTTTAGAGCAACCGAGTCAAAAAATAATTTTAGCAAATTAACCTTGAAAAAGTGTCAGTCCACGCCCTTAGTGCAACGCGGATGGGGCGTGGAATGATGCTTACATTTTATTCTCGATGCAAACTTGAAATCTCAAAAAATTACGAAAATGTTCAAGTTCGCGCCTTTGGCACGACGCGAACATTTGTTTGTGTAGTGTAAGTTTTTAATTCTTTTATGGGAAGTACCTTTTGATCATTCCCCACCCTATATAAAGTTACAAAATGCGTTTTAACTCCTTTTATACGTACGAAGAGTTTCAAAAACTCATATTTCCCTAAGTTCTAAGAGGGTAAATTATGAGATAGGAAGAAGAGAGGCCTTGGAAGTGTATGGTTGAAGGCTGATTTCCTATTGAAGATTAGTACAATCTTCATCCCATGTATGTAAAGGCTACCCAGAACATGGGATTGTTCTCCCATATGCCCTTTGATTAAATTAGGTTGATAGTTGAATGTGGTGGTCTTGACTGTGAATTCTTGGATGTTATCTGCAAAACTATCTTTAATTTCTATATATTTTCTTAAATTGATTATCATCATAACCTGAATTAACTGTTTAAGTGAAATATTGCATGATTATGTGTATACCCTGCATGATTCCATTAACTAAAGACTTCACGAATGAACTTAGGAGTAATGCCTAGAGCCTTGACCATTTGCGTGTGTTGTTTGCTATGGTCTGGGTCCTGAAATGAATGTGTGGATAATTGAAGTTGATGAAATCAGTGTCCTTAGAGCCTAAATGGGATTGAAATTAATCTTGAAAGAATGATCCTACTCTATGAGTTGATAGATAATGAGATGAGTTGAGGTTTCTTGCCTAAAGAGGCTAGGTGATGGAAATTCTTGATTGATTGACAGTTTATAAGCAAGTTGAGTCATGGGAGGAGTATTGAACACCAAAATAGGTAAGAGTGAGTCTCACTCAAACCCGTTAACTACGTGGCCAGCATAGGAGAGGATGGGACCGTGAAAGAGGATGTTTCCTTTGTCCCAAAAGAGGATTTGACAGACTTATGGATCCACTGATAGACTCATCCTTTACCCCGGCAAGGTACCAGATGGATGAGGCAATGAAATCTCTTCGTTTATCACTACCAGCTCATAGGTGGTGATTATCAGTTAGAGAAACTCCCAGATAGATTTCATGTTGATAGTACTCTAAGGTTGATATGATAGTATGAGACTTGATTGATGGTGATATGATAGAGTATTGTTTCCTTTTTCCTGAGTTGAGAATGAGTAACTAATGAGCTGAGGTCATTTCATGTTTTTTTACCTATACTGTTTACTTTAGCCCATTTTGCATATAGTATATTCTACATACTAACACCTTTTTGGCGCTACATCATTTCATAATGCAGATTCAGTAGACAGAGGACTTTAGCAGGCGAATTATTGAGCTTCTAAGGTTCTCGAGTTCCAGATAGTGGTGAGTCGAGTTCTCCCCTGCATTTGGAGGATGGTTCTTTCTTTAGTTCGTCTGAGTTATTTCCTTGTGTTCTAGTAGCCATGGCCTATCATGGTATCTTCATAGACAGTAGTATAGAAGCTTCGTAGACACAGACAAATGATGGTTGTTATTGGGGTTTGTTTTCCCCTTTCCTTTTTTTAACTGAGTTCGTTTCTTTGATCTTATTTCATGTGATGGACTTTAGATGAGTAATCATGTATCCCACTGATAGTTAAGGTTATTATCTTTCATATCTCCTACTTATCGGCTGATTGAATAAATGTGATGAGACTAGATGGTTCGCTTGGGGGCTAGCAATAGTCTCCGAGTGTCAGTCACGTCTAGTGTATCCTCCCGAGGCGTGACAAAAATATTATTTAAAATTTATACAAATTTAGGAAAAATCTGAATACCATTTTATACAAATTTATTATTTAATATTTTAATTTAGGAAAAATCATGAAAAAATTTGTGCTCGAGAAAAATTGCAATGAACTTATTCATGTCATGTCTTATAAAAAAAATATTGGAAGATTTTTCTATTAAGTTTGATTTGTGTCTTAATGTCATACGTAATAATTGAATTTCATCCGATGTAACAATAAAATTATTTATCGTCATATAGAAGTAACTAAAGTATATAATTGCTTAAAATATAAATTAATGATGCAGTTAACTTTTTGATATCACGTTATGGCACATCGAAGGGTGTTCATACGGAACACAGTTCGTCACACAAAATAAAAAATTCTACCCATAAAATAAAAAAAAATCAAACTTATGTTAAGGTCATGATGAAGCCTATACTAACCCTTCAAACCAAATAGCTATACTAAATTAAAAGCGTGAAGGCCCTTAGAAATGTTGTTTGAACCTTTTGTCCTTCATTAAAAAGTCTTTTCTTAAGATAAAATAGTTTTTTTTTACCATTTTTTAAAATTATTATTTAATTATATTTATAATATTAACTTTTAAATATATAGAAAAAAGTGATAAAATAAGACTTCTAGACATAGAAAGACTCCTAAACCTTCCTTATTTGATAGACTTCTACTTTTTCCTTATTTGAATCAAGAAAATGCCTTACAGTTGCTAAGGAAAATTCTAATTTACAATGGGTTCTAATTAGTGATAGAATCTCTATATATAGGGCTTTTATAAATAAATAATTTATCAAAATTAGTGAATTATTTATCTTTTAATAAGTTCATAATTTAATTTAATTATTTTTTGTAATGTTTGTTATCAAACGACGTACACGCTTTGATCATTCGCAAAGAGCCTACAACAAGACTAGTTTATCAAAAAAGACAAAATGAATTATAATAAGTAGCAAAGATAAACCTTTAGGTCAAGATTTACTAGAATCCTCATACTATATCATATTACACTAAAAGTGGGAAGAAAAAAAGTTAAAAGTGGATCCTAAAATATCCTTATAAAGACATGTCATTTATTGACAAAAATATAAGTACATCAATCAAAATTAATATGGTGTATCATTTATTAAATTATAACGATCGGAACATTGTACGATCTCTTGGGAACTTATAAAGTTTGGTTTTGGGAGTTTTGGACCAAGGTGACGCTCCATGGAAGTCCTCGTGGTCCGTGTGAGGTCACATGACCGGTGTGCAGGCCCCATGAAGTGGCCCTTGGCCTATAGAGGAGTGTTGGCCCTTAAAGGTTGTCATGACCCGGATCTAGGGTCTAGGAGTGACATGGCGAATGAGGACCTGAGAGTCCCCAAACCAGCCTCGTAGCATCCATTCACACATCATCGGTTCGAAACCGCATATGAATAGTAAAAAAAATTCTAAGGGACGGAAAAGTAGGACTCATGCTATTGGGATATCATAGGGGACAGGGAAAAACATGAATTTACATAACACATAGCACATAAGACTAAGAGACGGGTAAGTATGACTCACTCTATGGAGGTAATTTGGGACTTAGGATCCTTCACATCATGCATATAACCACATCATAACGCTCATAACCAATTCACATAACAATAATTGATAGTTAGCCCTGGCCATAAACATAATCTCCAATCATAACACGTAGCATATAGTCGTAAAGGAGTTTACAAGTTGTCCAACAATGTTTCTGAATGTAAGGTAGGCCGGGGGCCAAGACATAAATAGGGCTCACCCTCAAAGTAAATAAAATAGATAAAACACCATAGGTAGAGGAAATGATGGTTTGTCCTTGGAAGATAGGACTCACCACAACAAGCACAACTTGAGATCCAAGCTAGACGTTGTACAATGGATGACTATACTCTTCGATCCTTACATGGTTAGATCATGTAGGAAAAAGTATGCATTAGTATGTTTGAATATACTAAGTATGCGGGTATGCAATTCATATGACTTACCAAACCTGCATTCAATATTAGATGACAAGGACACATACTATAGAAGGATATATATAACAAGAGACATAGTATATGATATGCCATGAAACCAATGATACATGGAATGCACAAATACTCATTTATAGTGGGGTGGACTATAATAATAAATCAAACTCATGCGAGCTATTACATGACGATGAAGAGCGTCCATCGGTAAGAGAAGATTACTTGCCAAGGGTAATCTACATCATACCTTACGACCTAGTCTATTCGGTGGATGAACACCTTCCTTACGATGCAGTCTTTTCAGAGGGATTTCCATTATCATATCATATAATGTCAATAAATGAATAACCATTCCTTATGACCTAATCTTTTTGGGAATGGCTTCCATTCCTATGCTGGCACATAGTTCAAGGAAAGGGAGAGTGTAATGACCCAGTGTAATATCCCGAAATTTGTGAGATTAGAATGGAACATTCAAACTCAAGTTAAGTTCTCTTTCAAGCCTTCAATACAGGTTCATTTATATATTTTAGGGTCATCATGGGTCTCCTACATCAAGCCAAGTTCGAAGGAATTTTGTTGGCTAAGTTTTCCACAAGTACCGATTGAAAGGTCAATTTTAAGTGGGCACATCTCTTAGCACAAAATGTATTGGTGTCCATGACCTATAGAATTAAAGCTCTTTGAATTATCTTTCCAAGTCACTTGGTTTCACCTCATTTAGAGTTTGGATGTAGAAGTTATGCCCGTTTTCATAAAGCCCTCCTATGTTATGTATTGAGAATACATAGTTGGTCATTAGTCAAAGTTGTTAGTGTCTAATTGAAGTTAGTTAGGTGATTGATTGTTAGTTAGCTAATTAGTTAATTAGTTAGGGATTGGGAGTTATCAGTGTACATATATGATGTACATATACATACATATGGTACACATATAAATATTGTACAGTACTCATTACTGGGAGTTAATGTGAATATCCCAAATTCCTAAATTACTCTCTCTCTTTGATCTCTCATTCCTCTCTCACGAATCTCACATTCCTTCATGGTTTCAGAGCCAGCGAGCTTGACGATGGTGCTCTACGTCACAAAGGCAGCGATTGACAAAGCTCGAAGACGATGGAGGCGATGGTGAATTCGACCGCTGCTGCAAATCGAGTTTCAGCTGAAACTTTGGACCAAGTTTCGAAGAAACATAACCATCCTCTATACCTTCATTCTTCAGACACTCCAAGCAGTGTCTTGACCTCAGTTCAACTCACAGGAACTGAGAATTATTCGGTCTGGAGCAGGTCGATGATGATTACTTTGCGCACAAAGAGCAAATTAGGGTTTGTTCTTGGTACATGCAAGAAGTCCGATTACAAACCTGAGTTGGAGGAACAATTGGAGAAGTGTAATGCACTTTTATTATCTTGGATTATGAATACAGTGTCCAAGGAATTATTAAGTGGGATTGTATACGCTTCGGATACCACGATGGTTTGGGCCGATTTGAGTAAGAGATTCGATAAAGTCGATGGATCCAGGAGCTATCAACTTCATCGAGAGATTTGCACACTAAATCAAGGTAATATGACAGTATCAGCCTATTTTACTAAGATGCGACTACTATCGGATGAGTTTGATGCATTGGTACTACCAACTGCTTGTAATTGTGACAAATCTAAAATATATGTTGATCACATTCAGTATCTACGGCTATTTTCTTTTTTGATGGTGTTAAATGAAGTATATAGTCATGCTCATAGTCAAATTCTCATGATGACTCCCCTACCTAATGTAAGTAGAGCTTATGCGATGATTATCTCTAATGGGAGCCAGCGTGTAATTGTTGGTTCTAAGGCTACTGGAGAAGTGAATGAATCTATGGCACTATATGCTAGAAAAGGAACTCACTATGCAGGGGCTGGAGGCAACAACACAAATCAATTCAACAACAGTCAGAAGCAAAGGAGGAACTGAAACATGACCTGTGACTATTGTAAGATGCATGGACATACTAGAGATGTATGTTACAAGTTTGTTGGCTATCCAAATGACTAGAAATTTAAGAAAAAATCAGGGCCAGAATCAATGCAGCATAATAGGTTGCAAAGAAATCATGATGCAGTAAATCATGTGGCTACTTGCAAAGATGAGGCAGAATCAGTTGATGAATTTGCTCCAGCTGCTCCTATGATGAAGGGAAAGGATGTTGAATCAGGCATACAACCCATTTTTACCCCAACTCTGTACAATAGAATCCTACACATGTTGGAGAAAGAAGATGCAGATTCAAACTTCAACAAATGACAGAACAACATGGCAAATATGGCAGGTATGATCACCATATCCAATGCTTTGTCTATAAGTAATGATAACATATAGACTAAGATTGAGCAAGGAGAGGAGAATTGGGTAGTTGACTCAGGTGCCACATGTCATATGACATATAATCTGAACAGGCTTTGTGAGACATCTACTAATGTCAATAAAATGGTATATTTGCCTAATGGTGAAACTGTGCAAGTGTCACACACTGCCTGTTGTGGTATAGCTGATAGAGGTGTCTAGAGGGATGTAATAGTGGTGCCTACATTCAAACACAATCTACTTTCAGTGTCTAAATTGACAAGGCAATTACATTGCTCAGTTAATTTTTTCCCTGAGTTTTTTGTACTTCAGGACCTCTCAAGTGGAAAGGTGAAGGGGATTGGTAGAGAAATGGGAGGACTATACTACTTTCCTGCAGGCATGGAATGTAAGGAGAATAGGGGGACTCAAAAGTTGCTGATGACACAACATTCTAGTGGAGACAAGCTACTGTGGCATAAGAGATTAGGCCATCCTTCTTCAAAGGTGTTTCAATATCTTTTCATGAATAAAGACCTCAATGGAAGTGATGAATGTTACAAGTGTCCTGTCTGTCCATTAGCTAAGCAGGCTAGACTACCTTTTCAATTGAATATGTCTAGAACACAGGTATTTTTTATTTGATTCATGTAGATGTATGGGGACATTATAGAGTTGCTACTCATAATGGCTTCAAATTTTTCTTAACCATAGTTGATGGTTACTCAAGAATGTGCTGGTTGTACTTATTGAGATTCAAAAGTGATGTTTTATCAATATTAAAGTCATTTCTGCTATTGGTAAGGACACAATTCAGTAGGCATGTTAAGAAGATGAGAACTGATAATGGCACGAAATTTTTTGACAATGAATTCTGTGAAATGCTGAAATCTTTTGGTATCTATCATGAAAGTAGCTGTCCCTACGCCCCATAGCAAAATGGAGTGATTAAGAGGAAGCACAGGCATATACTTAAAGTGGCTAGAGCTATTAGATTTCAAGGAAACAACCCTATCAGATTTTGGGGAGAGTGTGTATTGTCTGTTGTTTTTCTCATAAACAGACTTCGTACTCTAGTTTTGCAGGGGAAATCTCCATATGAGCAGTTTCATGGGCACAAGGCAAGCATTGATGATTTGAGAACCATAGGCTACCTATGTTATGCAGCCAAGGCAATTAAGCAGGACAAGTTTTCTCCCAGGGTTGAAGCTTATGTGCTGTTGGGGTACTCACCAACTCAAAAGGGATATCTTCTATATGGTTTGACTCAAAGGAAGCTCATCATTAGCAGAGATGTTATTTTCAAGGAAAATATTTTTCCTCTCAGGAAAATACTCAACAAACAGGCACAATTGTTCCCCACTGAGCCAACTGCAGTCTCAGATGACTTGCCAGAGTCATCTGCACCTATTACTACAGCAGGTGCACCTGGATGATGATCCCATGGTCATGAGTGATGCCACACCAGAATCACAAGATCCCAATGCTGAAGAACATGCTGCTGAGCCTGATAGCACCACTGTTGAGCTTGATAGCACCAGCAGGACAGAAGAATTTGCATGCAGAAAATCCACCAGAAACCATCATCCTCCTATCTGGATGAAGGATTATGTGACTCCAACTGGACTTCATCAACATTCTCAGAGCACTTATATTTCTTATGACAGACTGTCATCCAAATACAAGGCCTACCTATCCATGTTCTCTACAGAGGTGGAGCCAAAGACTTTTGAAGAAGTAGCCAAAGACATCAGGTGGGTACATGCTATGCAACAAGAGATTCAGGCCCTGGAAGACAATGGAAACTGGCAGATAGTGGAATCACCTAAAGGAAAGAATATTGTTGGGTGCAAATGGGTGTTCAAGATAAAATACAAGGCTGATGGGCAAGTTGACAGATTGAAAGCCAGACTAATAGCCAAGGGATACAGCCAAATAGAGGGGATTGACTACCAAGAGACATTTTCTCCAGTGGTGAAGATGACAACAGTGAGATCCATTATAGCATTAGCTGCTAGTCAGCATTGGAGCCTCTTTCAAATGGATGTTTTTAATGCATTTCTGCAGGGAGATTTACTTGAGGAAGTACATATGGAGCTGCCTAAGGGGTTTTACAGTGCTGGTAAGGACAGGAAGCTTGTATGCAGGTTGACAAAGTCCCTGTGTGGACTTAAGCAAGCCTCAAGACAGTGGAATGCCAAACTGACTGAAGCATTGCTGAATTCAGGCTATTCACAGAGTCATCTAAATTACTTCTTATTCACAAAGAAGAGGGGTAATGAATTGGTGATAGTCCTAGTGTATGTTGAGGACCTACTGCTCATAGGAAATGATGCAGAGTTGATAGAAGACACTAAACATTTCCTACATAGCCACTTCAAGATCAAGGATCTGCGTGAACTCAAATACTTCTTGGGCACTGAATTTCTGAGATCTAATGCAGGTATTATGATGAACCAAAGGAAATATGCTCTTGAGCTGATAGATAAAGCAGGATTAGGGAATGCCAAGCCTAGCATGACACCATTGGAATACAACCAGAAGTTAACTGATACTGAGTTTGATCCAGAAACTCCTTATGAAGACATCTCAAGGTATCAAAGACTAGTTGGAAAGCTGCTCTACCTCACCATAACCAGGCCAGATATAACCTTTGTAGTCCAATTGTTAATCTAATTTATGCAGAAGCCCAAGGTGTCACATTGGAAGGCTGCACTAAGGGTGCTTAGATACATCAAATTGGAACCTAGAAAGGGACTGCTCATGAGCTCTAAGCAGCAACCACAATTGTATGGCTACTGTGATGCAGAATGGGCTGTCTGCCCAAGCACAAGAAGGTCAGTTACTGGTTTTGTCCTAAAGTTTGGTGCATCTCTTATTTCCTGGAAATCAAAGAAGCAACCCACAATATCTAGGAGCTCCACAGAGGCAGAGTATAAGAGCTTGGCTGCATTGACAGCTGAGATTGTATGGATGACAAATCTGTTCAAAGAGCTAGGGGTAAACTTGAGAGAACTAGCATTCATACACTGTGATAGCAAATCTGAAACACCCCACACCTTACACTACTAGCACAACACAAATGAAATATGAAATGGTTTGGTCAAGTTAGCGCTAATTTACA
>JAOTQR010077656.1:0-44588 GCA_025774065.1 Solanum ossicruentum | reverse complement strand
ATGCATCGTGACTATGATGCCTATCTATTATTGCATTGCATCCTACATACTTAGTACATTCAAACATACTAACGCATACTATATGCCTACATGATGTCACCATGTAGGAACTGGTGCCCAAGGTGATCATCCTCCTCCTCCACGTGGGTAGTTCGTGCTATTCAAGCTAGTTTGTGAGTCCTCCACTTTGGGGACCATAGTCTTTGCTCTCTCTTGATATGTATTGAGACACTTTGCTTTATGTTCTATGTGACTATGAGGGTGAGCTTGGTTGCTTTGTCTTGGCCCCCGCTCTTATCTATGTAGTAGAGATGGTTGTTGGTCATGCTTTGTATCTATGATATGTTTAACTCTTTCCTTGTGACTATGATATTGTGCAAGCTTTTCCCTTAACCCTTTGCGTCTATTCTTTCTCTTTGCTCTTTTTATATGCTTCCGCGACCGATGATATGTAATGACAAGTTAAGAGGCTTGTTTGGGGTTCCTTCGGGTTCCCAATTTACTGTGTAATTTCTAGGCCCTATGCTTGGGTCAACAAAAACTTGGTAGAAGAGCTTCAGGTTGATAGATTCTCAGAGTTTAGCATACTGTGTCTATTGGAGTCTAATTAACGGTTCTGAAGCATGCCATGACTATGAGTAGGAGGTGATGAGATGTTTTATGAAATGTTTCCCTTCTTCATGTTCTGCATCATGCTATAGAGTTGTAATGAGTTCACCCCTCTCTCACTTATTGTTCTTTGCTATGCTAGATCATACTAAACAATAGAAGAAGAAGGACCCAAACTCCGGAGGAGCAACCCACCAATGGTGTGCCCTAGGATGCTCTCACTATGCTTGCCTAAGTGGTGGCCAACCAAGTCAATCAAGAGGCCTGAGCCCCTCATGCTACTACCCCAAGAGCTAGGGTAAGAGAATTCATAAGGATGAATCCTCTAGTATTCTATAGGTCAAAGGTGGATGATAATCCCCTAGAGTTCATTGATGAGATCTATAAAATCTTGAATATCATAGGTGTTGGGGCGAATGAAAAAGCGAAGTTGATAACATGCCAACTCAAAAGGATAGCCCAAATATGATATGACCAATGGAAGGGTGAGAAAGGGATTGGTAATGTGGTGCTTTGGAAGGAGTTCAAATTGACCTTCCTTAATTAGTTTTTCCCTCTTGAGCTTAGGAAAGCTAAGTTGGTGGAGTTTATGAACATGAAACAAGGTGCTATTAGTGTGAGGGAGTATGCACTCAAGATTATTCAACTTTCAAAGTATGCTCCTCATTTGGTGGCCGATCCTAGATCTTGGATGATTAAGTTCGTGATGGGGGTCTCCAACTTGGTAAGTGAAGAATCCCAGTATGCCATGCTAATTAATGACATGGACTTACCTCGGTTGATAACCCATGCTGAGCAAATGGAGGAGGAGAAATTGAGGAAGACAAGGGGGGCATGCAGCCAAGAGGGCTTGATTTCAGGTTAAATTCCAGAAGGGTACTAAATTTCGTCAAGGCCAAGGGCCTTCACATGGTAATAATAGGGTGTTTACCAATGCCTTCTCGAGGAATCAATGTGTTGGTAGGGTGGCTCTTATTGATGTGTTCCCTAAATGTGGAGGGACCCATGGAGGCTTATGTTTGAAGGGTTGTAATGCATGCTATGAATGTAGGGAACATGGTCAAAAGAAGATAGATTGTGCAAGAAACTGTGGCAACAATCGAGGCTCAAATGCAGTCCTATTGGGTAGAGGTGGTCCTCAAGGTGGTGCCCCAAGGCACAACTGGTTTTACGCACTACATAGGAGGCAAGGGGTTGGTGAAGTTCCCGATGTTGTTACCTGTATGTTGAAAATCTTTGAATTGATATATATGCTTTGATTGATCTGGGTGCTATTCTTTCCTTTGTTACCTCTTTTGTATCTTAAAGGTTCCATGTTGTCCTCGAGTTGTGGCATAAGTCATAAGAAGTGTCTACTATTGGTACATCGATTGTTTCTAGGAATGTTTACAAGAGTTGTTCTATTTGCATTTTGCATAAGTTGTTGCCTTGCGCTCTTGTTGAATTGGACATGGTTGATTTTGATGTCATATTCAGGATGGATTGGTCGCATGTCTACGATGCATCTATTGATTGTAGAACTCGTAGGGTCAAGTTTCAATTCCCTAATGAACCCATTCTTGAGTTAGAACGTCAAGATATGGTGTTCAAGGGTATATTCAATTCATGCAATAAGGTCCATAAGTTGATTTCTAGGAGGTGTTTGTATCATCTTGTGAGGGTTAAAGATGTGGAGTCCAAAGACGCTTCCATTGAGTTGGTTCCGATTGTAAATGAGTTTCTTGATGTCTTCCCAAATAACCTTCCCAGTGTCCCTTCTGGAAGGGAGATAGATTTTGGCATAGATCTCATTCCCGACACTCAACCTAACTCCATTCCCCTTTATCGTATTGTACCAGTGAAGTTGAAGGAGTTAAAGGAACGATTGAAAGATTTATTGAAGAAAGGATTTATTAGGCCTAGCCAAACATCTTAGGGTACTCCAGTGTGGTTTGTGAAAAAGAAGTATGGGTCACTTAGAATGTGTATTGACTATCGGCAACTTAATAGGGTCACCATCAAGAATAGGTATCCTTTTCCTATGATTGATGATTTGTTTGATCAATTGCAAGTGGCTAGCTTCTTCTCTAAGATTTATCTTCGATCCGGGTACCATCAAGTGAGGGTGAGGGAGTGTGATATGCCCAAGATGACCTTCCGGACTAGATATGGACATTATGAGTTTTTTGTGATGTCGTTTGGGTTGACCAATGCACCGGCCATCTTCATGGACCTAATGAATAGGGTCTTCAAACCTTACCTTGATTCCTTTGCTATGGTCTTCATTGATGACACTTTGATCTACTTACATAGTAGGGTGGAACATATGGGTCATTTGAGGGTTTTGTTGCAAAGGTTTGAGAGAGGAGAGATTGTATGCTAAATATGAAAAGTGCAAATTTTGGTTGAAGGAGGTTGCATTCTTGGGTCATGTGGTGTCGGGGGATGTTATAAAAGTTGATCCTAAGAAAATTGATGTGATTAGAAATTTGCCATAACCATTGACCTCATCGGATATTAGGAGCTTCCTGGGCTTAGTGGGCTATTATAGAAGGTTTTTGAATGGGTTCTCCTCCACTGCTTCCCTTATTAAAAATTTGACTCAAAAGAAAGTTAAGTTTGTGTGGACGAATCAATATAAGTGGAGCTTCCAAACATTGAAAGACAAGCTTGTGTCTGCTCCTATATTTTTACTACTAGATGGGCTTGAGGGTTTTGTGGTGTATTATGATGCTTTTGGGGTTAGTTTGGGTTGTGTGTTGTTGCAAAATTGTAAGGTCATAACTTATGCTTCTAGACAACTCAAGGTACATGAAAAGAACTACCCTACCAATAATCTAGAGTTAGCCGCCATTGTGTTTGCATTAAAGATTTGGCGTCACTACTTTTATGGGGTGCATGTTGATATCTTCATAGATCATAAGAGCCTCCAATATGTCTTCACTCAAAAAGATCTCAACTTGAGGCAAAGGAGATGGTTAGAATTTCTTAAAGACTATGACATGAGTGTGCACTATCATCCGATAAGGAAAATGTAGTGGTGGATGGCTTGAGTTTGGTACGTATTGGTAGCTTAGCCCATCTTGATGTTGGTAATAGGGAAATTACTAGGTAGGGACATAGATTGGCTAGATTGGAGGTTAGGTTGGAAGAGGTGGATAGTGGCGTTATTGTTTTTGATTGTTCCAAATCTTCCTTGGTTAATGACCTGATAGAAAAATAAGACCTTTAGTCCTCCTTGATTGAATTGAAGGCCTTGGTGAAAGAGGGCAAAGTAGAGGTTTTCTCCCGGGGGGAGATGGGGCCCTTAGGTACTAAATAGGTGGTGTGTGCCTTGGGCTGATGGTTTGAGGGAGAAGATTCTTGATGAGGCCCATAATTCTTCTTATTCTATCCACCCTAGTTCCATCAAAATGTATGGGGACTTGAGAGGTATGTATTGGTAGGGAGTCATGAAGAGGGACATTGCCAAATTCATTTCTGGTTGCCATAGTTGTCAACAAGTCAAAGCAAAACATCAAGCTGGGTGGCCTAAGCTAAGACATAGAGATTCCTACTTGGAAGTGGGTGGTGATTAATATGAATTTTGTTGTTGGGTTTCCCTAGACTAGAAAAGGTTTAGATTCCTTTTGGGTGGTTTATAGGATGACGAAATCGGCTCACTTTCTACCGGTGAAGACCACATTTGGGGGTAAAGAGTATGCAAAGTTGTATATCCATAAGTTAGTAAGGATGCATGGAGTTCCTTTGTCCATTATATCGGGTAGTGGTTCACAATTCACTTCACACATTTGAAGGTCCTTTCAAAGGGGTCTTGGAACAAAAGTTCACCTTAGTAGGACCTTCCACCCCCAAATGGATGGCCAAGCCGAAAGAACCATTCAAACACTTAAGGATATACTAAAGGCTTGTGTATTAAAGTTGAGGGGTATTTGGGATGACCATCTTCCTTAGATTGAGTTTGGCTATAATAATAGTATCACTCTAGCATCGATATGGCTCCTTTTTAGGCTCTTTATGAGAGGCGTTGTAGATCACCAGTTGGTTGGCTTGAGGTTGGAGCGCTAGATTTATTGGGACCAAATCTGGTTATGGAGCTCTTGAGAAGGTTAGGATGATTAGGGAAAGGTTGAAGACGACACAAAGTCATCAAAAATCCTATGTTGACGTGAGAAGAAGATACCTTGAATTCAAAGTAGGTGATTGGGTTTACTTGAAAGTTTCTCCAACAAAAGTTGTGGTCTATTTATGTAAAAATACGAAGTTGAGTCTAAGATATGTTGTCCTTATGAGGTCTTGAAGAGGGCTGGCAAGATAGCTTATGAATTGATGTTGCCTAGTGAAATGAATTTGGTTCACCCAGTATTCCATGTCTCTATGTTGTGGAAATGTGTTGACGATCCTAATGCTATTGTGCCTCTTGATGTTGTGGGTGTTATTGATGATAACTTAACCTATATGGAGGTTCTCGTTCAGATATTTGATAGGCAAATAAAGAGATTGAGGAACAAGGAGGTGGCATCCGTTAAGGTCCTTTGGAGGAACTAATAAATCGAAAGTGCTACTTGGGAGGCCGAAGTGAACATACACAAGTGGTGTCCTTATCTTTTCCACTACACTCAAGCCTAAGGTACTAATTCTAAGTCCCATATAGGATTACAAGTCTTATGATTAAGCCCCTATGTCAATCATATGCATACATGTTTAAGTTGGCAAGTTTATGATGATTTTACACTTATGTTAAGATTTTAAAAATGATGTTTTAAATGCTATGTTGCATTCTTGTTGGGGCTAATTTGTTAATGATCATTCTATACGTTTCTTTTACATTCCTGGATGATATTGAATTAACCCCAAAATGTGCCAGAAAATGTGCCTCGAAGTGCCCAGAATTTTAAATTCATATATCTCATAATCCATTTGCTATTTAGAAAATCCAACTTCATATTCTTGTTTAAGGGGTCAAAATTAGGTGAAAAGGGGTCTAACCCCGATTTAAAAGCGAAAGATTAGCAATTATGAATTCCAAAAGTGCAATTTCTAGAGGGGTTTTCGCGTCGCGGCCCCTATTCATTTTGCGGACTGTTATTTTTTAGTTTGGTCCAAGACTTCTAAGTCTTAAGTTTAAGTGTTCCCAAATGTGCTTATACCCATACTTAGCTAAATTTCACCCTCATATTACCCTAAACATTTCTCAATACTCACTCAAACACTTAGTCATAGTTTCACTCCCCAAAACTCAAGTCCCATGCCCTCATCCCAAGCTAAGATTCTCCTTCAATATTCTTCTTCAAGATTCAAGTCTCCATCTCCTATCTTCTCCAAGTTCATCTCTAAGCCAAGGTATGTGGGTTTCTTTTCATGGGTTCCTTTCACCCATGATACCAAAGCCTCCTCTTACTCAAATTGCAACACATACTCTATGCCTACATGATGTAATCATATAGGAGCCCTGCTTGAGCATCTTTCTCCATGTAGCTAATATGATTTTGCTAAAGCTTATTGGTGAGTCCTCCATTCCGAGGATAATGCTTATGATCTCATGCTATTTTCTAAAACTATCTTTCTTTTATGTATATGTTGACTATGAGGGTGAGCCTGGTTGGTTGTATTGGCCCCCGCTTTTATCTATGTAGTAGAGGTGTTGTTGAACATGTCATCTATGATGGTAAATGCAATAAGCATATTAGGGTTGATGACGAGGTGACTCGTCTTAAATGTCCAAAATGTGCAAGGAATCATAACGACCCATATTAGATGAATACAGGTGCATACTTTGGGTATGGTGAAATGAGCTGCAAGATTATGGATTGTCGACATGCTCACAAGAAAGGTGAAGATTGCCAACCACAATGACAAGGTGGTCATGTTGATCAAGAGGCTCAAGGAGTGGATGTGGCTATCGACATTGTTAGGCTCGGGTGCCACTATCTCTTCATTATTCATTTTTGTTGCTAATGGGATTTTTGTGTAAGTCGTAGTTTTTTATGTGAACCTTAGGTGTCTACTTTTTTTGTTGAGTATATTGTTGCTAGAATGTTCATGGGTGTGGATCTGTGTTAGTATTGGTTTAGGTCTTGCCTTGTGATAATGGTTGAATTAGATGTGTGGTGGATTTTGATATCATACTTTTGGTGGATTAGATGCATGCATATTATGTCACCATGGGTAGTAGAACCCCTAGGGTTAGATTCCATGTCACTACTAAGCCTGTCTTTGAGTGGGAGATTGTCTAGTGGTAGCAAAAGTGGTAGATCCATTTCTTGTACTATGGTACATTTGATCTATAAGGGTTGAATTCTTCATTTTATGAGAGTTAGGGGTGTTGAACATAAGTTATTTCTATTAAGCTCTTTTGGTGGTGGATGTGTCCTTGGTGTCCTTTATGCCATTCTTGAATTTACAATAGTGTCTTAAGTTTGGCTAGTGCACCGGTTATGTCTATAGGTTTCATGAATAGGGTCTTTAACCCTACTTTGTTATGTTTGTGATGGTCCTTGGTGGTGATATGTTGGTTTGTCTCCGTGAGTGAGGAGAAGCATGTGAGTCATTTGAGGGTCGTACTACAAGGTTTAGGGAAGAAGGTTTGCTGCCAAATTAGATAAATGAGAGTTTTGGGTTGTAATAGGTTGCCTTTCTAGGTCGTATGGTGCCGGGTGATGGCATTAAGGTGGACTCTAATAGAGCGAAGGTGATTAGGGTTTAGCATAGACCGTTGACCCCATTAGATATTAGGGGTTTCGTGGACTTAGCAGGTACCACTAGAGGTTGTGGATAGGTTTTCTTCTATTGGATTCTCTTATGACTTATATGACCCCAAGTAAGGCTAATTTGAGTGGACCGATGAGTGTCAATAGAGTTTCTAGAACCTTATAGGTTAAGCTTGTGTCCGCTCCTATCTTGGCTCTACAGGAAGGGTTGGAAGGGTTGTTGTGTATTGTTATGCCTTAAGAAATGGTTTGGGTGATGTTATGATTATAAAAGGTATGGTGGTAGCCTATTCTTATAGACAATTTAAGGTGCTTGGAAAGGATTATGCTACTCATTATCTTTAACTAGCCGCCGTTGTATTTTCATTGAAAATTTGGCGCCATTATTTGTTTGGGGTGCATGTTGATGTATTCACCGATCATAAGAGTCGCTAATATGTCTTCACTCAAAAAAATCTTAACTTGAGGCAAAGAAGATGGTTAGAACTTCTTAAGGATTATGATATGAGTGTGCATTATCATCCTGGTAAGGACAATGTTGTGGCAGATGCTTTGAGTAGGTCATCTATAGGTAGCCTATCTCATGTTGATGGTTGTAAAAAGGTGTCTAGGGAGGTCCATCGATTGGCTAGATTGGGGTTAGGTTGAAGGAGGCGGATAATGTTGTTGTTGTTGTTGTTGATGGTTCTAAATCTTAATTGTTTGAGGAGGTGAAAGCTAAGAATGACCTTGATCCCACCTCCCTTCTTAGAATTAAAGACCTTGGTTAGTGATGGGAAGGTGGAGGTTTTCTCCCATGGGGAAATGGTGCCCTTAGATACCAAGGTAGGTTGTGTGTGCCTTGTGTTGATGGCTTGAGAGAAAGGATTCTTGACGAGGCTCATGGTTCCTCCTATTTTATTCACCCCGGTTCTATCAAAACATATAGAGGTTTGAGGGATGTGTATTGGTGGGGAGATATGAATAGGGACATTGCCAAATTTGTATCCGGTTGTCATAGTTGCCACCAAGTCAAAGCCAAGCACTAAAGACTGGGTGGCCTAGCACATGACGTAGAGATTACTATTTGGAAGCGGGATGAAATTAATATGGATTTGTGATTGGGTTGCAAAATACTAGAAAGGTTTTTGATTCCTTTTGGGTTGTGGTTATTAGAATGACAAAATCTGCTTATTTTCTACCGGTTCAGACTACATATTGGGTTGAATATTATGCTAGGTTGTACATCAATGAGTTGGTAATGTTGCATGGTGTTTCCCTTGTCTATCATTTTGGATTGTGGTGCTCCATTTACTTCACATTTTTTTGAAATTCCTTTTAAAGGGGTCATGGTACAAAAGTTAAGCTTGGTATGGCCTTTCACCCTCAAATGGATAGCCAAGCCGAAAAAACTATCCAAACTCTTGAGGATATGCTTAGGGCTTGTGTATTGGAGTTGAGGAGTATTTGGGGTTATCATTTTTATTGGTTGTGTTTGCATATGGCAATAGCTATCATTCTAGTGTTGGTATGGCTCCATTTGAGGCCCTCTATGGCAGGCATTGTAGATCACCAATTTGGTGGTTTAAGATTGGAGAGGTGGCTTTGTTGGGGCCAGATCTGGTTATGGAGGCTATTGAGAAGGTTAGGATGATAAGGGAAAGGTTGAAGAACAGTGGCCAAAAGTCATATGCTGATGTGAGAAGAAGGGATCTAGCATTCAAAGTTTGTGATTTAGTTTATATGAAGGTGTCATCCATGAAGGGTGTGGCTTGTTTTGGTAAGAAGAGTAAGTTGAGTCCAAGATATATGGATCCATATAGGGTAATGAGGAGGATTGGCAAGGTGATGCATGAGTTGGAATTTCCTTTTGAGATGGATTTGATTCATCTGGTCTTTCACGTATCCATGTTGAGGCAATGTTTGAGAGACCCTAATGCTATTGTGCCCCTTGATGTTGTGGGTGTTGTTGAGGAAAAATTGTCTTATGAAGAGGTTCCCATTTAGATTTCGGATAGACAAGTGAAAAGGTCAAGGAATAAGGATTTAGTGTTCGTTAAGGTCCTTTGGAAGAATCATCAAGTCGAAAATGTCTCTCGGGGAGCTGGAGCGGGCATGAGAAGAAACATTTATATCTTTTTCATTCTATTCAAGCTAATAATAGTGCGTTAGGTCCTGTTTTGATTCCAAGTCTTATGCTTCAGTCCCTATGTCATTTGCATGCATTCATGTTTATGTTGACAAGTTCATGATGATTTTACACTTATGTTGAGATTTTTGAAATGATGTTTAAGTGTATTGATGCATCCTTATGTGGGCTAAAATTTTCATGTTTACGTCCTTCATATATGTTTCTTTGACATTCGAGTATGAATGTTCGCAAGGGGGAGATATTGAAACAATCCCAAAAAGTTTCCGAAAATGTGCCTCGAAAACGTCTAGAATCGTAATTTTCATATATCTAGAAATTCGTGTATCATATTGAAAAACCAACTTTATATTCTTGTTTAGGGGGTCAAATTGATTGAGAAATGGGTCTATTCAGGATTTAAGAGCAACCGTAGAAAAATTTGAAAATTGCAAAAATGCGATTTCCAAAAGAGCATCCGCACCACTGGTGCGACTAGCTAAGGGTGCGCTACTGTGTATTTGTTTTGCCAATTTTCTATCTTGGTCCAAGACTTTTGGGTACTAAGCCTAAGTGTTCCCATGCATGAAAATATCTATACTTAGCCATATTTCACCCTCATAACATTGAAGACATTCCTCAATACTCATTCAAACACTTAGGCTCATATTTCTCTCCAAATTTCAAGTTCCAAAATTCATCCGGATGTTAAGGTTCTCATTCAAGCTTCAAGTCTCCCTCTCCTATCTTCTTCAAGGATTCTCCAAAGTCAAGGTATGTAGGTTTCTTTCACGGGTTCCTTTCACCCATAATGCCCAAGCTTTCTTTTACCTAAAACTTTCATGATTTAAAGATATTTACTCATCGGTCTGTATTATTATGAATTTCTATGCACATTATGTTGGGGTTTTCATGAAATTGTGACTATTTTAGCATGTTTTAAGCTATCGATCTAAGATCTATTAAGAGATTTTATTATGTGTTTTGATGTATATTGCTTGAGGATGTTACCAAATATCTATTAATGGTTTTAAACTAAATTTTCTAGCATGATTCCACTCTTGAATTGCATGGTTTTACACTAGCTCTACAAATACACCAAGTGTTTGATAAAATGTCCGGTTTTTCTTGAGCAATTGAAGGTCCAATGCATGTCTTATGAGTTGAACGACTATATGATGATGAAAGGAATGTATGCATATGATATTTTCCTATATGGTGTTGGGGATTGACCAAGCCTTACTCCGAAGGTTGTAGGCTCGGATAAACATTTTGAGGGGTCTATATCTCGATCGCGTCGCTTGGGAGGTGTCAGGCCCATGCAACCATGTAGAGGGGTTTGTACCTTGATAACCATATTGAAGGGTTTGTACCTCATCAACCCTGTTGGGGGTTTGTACCTCATCAACCATATGAAGGGGTTTGTACCTTATGCGCTTCTCGAAGGAGGTGGTAGGACTTGGATTTACATTAATGATGGTCTTTCATTACACATTTATATTTTCTACATAAGCATGATTTACTTCAAGCATCCTCCATGCATACCATATTTTTATATGCTACTCATTGCCTATGCTTATGCATATCAATTATGTTACTTATCTATTATTGCATTGCATCCTACATATTTAGTATTCAAATGTACTTACGCATACTCTATGCCTACATGATATCAGCATGTAGGAATCAGAGCCCCACTTGAGCATCTTTCTCCACGTGGCTAATACGATTTAACTCAAGCTTTCTGGTAAATCCTTCATTCTGGGGACTATGCTTATGATCTCATGCTATATTCTAAGACTATCTTTCTTTTATGTATATGTTGACTATGAGGGTGAATCCGGTTGGTTCTCTTAGCCCCCGCACTTATCGATGTAGTAGAGGTATTGTTGAACATGTCATGTATAATGCTATAAGCTTTGACTCTCTCTTGACTCTTGATGTTTTTGATTTGAAAGATGTCCCTTTGCCCCGGTTTTTCCTATTTACTATCTCTTATTGTTATTTTATTGCTTCCGCGACCAAGGATGTGTAATGATGTGCTAAGAGGCTTGCTCGGGGATCCCTTTGAGTTCCCCTAGAATCGTGTCACGACTAGGCCCTAGGCTTGGGTCGTGACATCTTGCCATACAAAAAATATGCGGTTGTGTTTCCCAAACCTGTGCTGACATAATTCCTTCCATATTTTGGACACCTAGGTGAATTTGGTGCACCATCACCACCGAGCTTAGCATATGGAAGTCTACCTTCAGATTATGCTCTACTTCAACCTTCTCCGGGGGCCATAGGATAATCTCTCAGCTTATGCTCAATAACACCATACATAAAACAACCCTTAGTGCCAGCCAAACACTTTTCTTGATGCTTCTTGCTACACCCTTCACAAAAGGCGAAAGGGAGCCCTTCCTTTTTGTACTTGGGCACCAATAGATTAGTAGAAGATAAAGCACCATCAACTCAGGCCATCTTAGCCTTTCTCTCCTCCCTCTTATCATTTCTAATCCCGTGGTTACTTGCATATTGGTTTTGTTCAGCAGTTACAACTTTGTCCAATTGCCATAGAGCATTGCAAATCTTTGCATTTAATATGTCATTGTTGGGAAGTTGATCCTCAAACTAAGAATAGTTGCCATCTTACAAACCTTTATGAAGAACGTGAGACATATTCTGAAACATAATGGATAGGAATTAGAAATAAACCTTAGAGGATTTAGCTCTACCGCACGACATAGGTCATGAAAAAGTGATTCATTTCCTAAAATGCGTCATAGCCTCCTATTCATAGTTATGGTGTGCTTCACAACCATGAATAAGACTCTACTCAACATAGTGTGTTGGATATCTAAGGACCACTAACAAACCTAGTGCTCTAATACCAAGCTTGTCACCACCTAAGCCTAGGGTCTAGATGTGACATGATGAATAGGAAACTCGAGGGAAAGCAAACAAGCCTTTTAGGATATCATTTGCACATCCTTGGTTGCAGAAGCATAATTAAACAAGCAAGTAACAAATAATTCTAAGGGAAGTGGGAATATGGACTCAAGCTTTGGGGATGTTATAGGGAATAGGATTTGCTTGATCATGTAATAAATAAAGTCTAAGGGGCGGGTAAGGATGACTCACATTATGGAGGCAATAAGTGACTTGGGACTTCCATCACATTATAAACAAATATGAACATATAGAAGAGGATAAGGACTAAGGAAAATCTTTCATAATCACATAAACATAGTGGAGTCAAGACCATAACATACATAGGTATATGTCCAATGACACCTCTTATATGAGTGGAGCGGGGGCCAAGACATTTTCCACTCTCAAAAGATAAATATCCATAATTAAATAATTCTTAACAAAGCATGAAATGAAAGTAAATATTATCCCCAAAATGGAGGACTCACCAATAGCAATCTTCGAACAAGTCATCTAGCCACGATGAGAAGGATGAATAGGAGCTCCGGTCCTTGCATGGTTAGATCATGTGGGAAAAAAGTATGTGTTAGCACTTCTAGTGTACTAAGTATGCAGGGTGCAATGCGACAAAGAACATAGGTCATAATAATCAACATGCATAATCATGATCAATAAACATAAGCTGAATATGACCTATATAATTAATGCCTAAATTAAAACATGCGCAGAGGTAGTAAAACTTGCATAATATATCATACATATATGGGAGGAGACCTAACGAACATATAAAACCAAGTGAGCTACTTCTTGAAATCCCAATGTTCACTCCACACTGAACAAAGGAGTGTTCTACTTACAAAGGGAAACCAAGCATGACCCATAAAGTGGAGAACTTGTCCTAGTCGAATCAACTGCTAAAACCCATTTAGGAAAATAATATAAACATATGGTGACACATTGTTAAAAAACAAAGATTTTATATAAGGACCCTTTGGGTCAAGACCTCCCTTTAAGCCTCTATCAGTGCTAAGTCTAGCCCTACGGAATACTTGAAATAATCATAAATTTAATCATAACTTGAATGACTTATAAAAACATGATAACATGGCATGAGTAGCTCATTCTAATACTTGACCACTACATGTGGGCATAAACCTTATACTTGAGGGTAAAAATATTTCACGGACTTGACCCCTTCTAGCAGACACATTTCACATGAGGGTAGAGATTACAATATGCTTGACCCCTTCTTGTGAGCTTTATTTTGTACATGAGGATAAAATAGTTGTCATGCTTGACCCCTTCATGTAGATATTGTTCACTCACAAAAGGGTAGAATATAATATAATTTCTCAACATTTTATTTACAAATAATAGGAACGTTTCATGAGTTTAATGCATGCATAGGAGCTCATAATTTATCGTAAAATATGTATCTTGCAAAACATGAAATAGTCTTTCATCAACATTAGAATTCTTGTCATGTAAATTTAGTTAAACATGGTGGGTATATGTACATATGCTTAAAGTCATGCAATTTAAGAGTATAAGACAAGAGAGGAGTAAAATCAATTCATTTGGAAATTATTTTATTCAACCCATCGACATTCTAGTAGAAACACCATTTTGGGTGTCATGCAATCTATCTTAAAAGTTCAGAAGATTTTATAGTTTACACAGTTCATATCATGCATAGCTTCAGTAGATATAAATCAACTCATGGAATAATCTTTCAATAGATGTTCATGCATAATCAATCAACGTTTGATAAAATCAAATATAATTCATATTCATAATGCATAATAGGAAGTACCCATGAAGAATCTAACCTTAAAATCATGAAATTTCACAAAAAAGAGAGTTCGCATCCAGGGGTGGAAGGACCCATAGACGAAGACCCCCATACCTTTACTTGAGACTCTATTGTAGAAAACTTGAGGAAGACTTGAGGCTTAAATTAAGTTCTTGAAATCCAAAGTAAGTTCTTGAGATTCTTGAATTTCATGAGGGGATTATGAGGAATTATGAGGAATTTTGGGAGGTTTTTAGTGTTCTAGGGCTTGAAAATTGTTGAAGAGTAAGGTATTCCCATATATATCGGCATTGAGTTATTACCCAATTGCGCATAAGTGAAAACATGAAATTAAGGAATCTGTTCAATTAGTCCGTGTAAAGTCCACGACGCGGACTTAATGCGAAGTAGTACATTTTTGCCCGAATTAAATGTTTCTCTTTTTATTCCCATGAATGGATTTAGGCCATTTTTGTACTAGTGTGTGACAAGTCTGCAATGCAGATTAGTTGCATACCCTTTCTAGTTTGGCCCCCATAGCAAAAAATTTTTTTAGTACGACTCGTCTAAAATTTGAAGTCTACTTATTTCCTACATAAAATTTTTTTTTGGTACGAGTCATCTAAAATTCGAAGTCTACTCCTTTCCTACATAATTTCCCCCTCCCTTTAAAAATAAATTTAAGTTGGATTTGCAAAATCATGGTCGCATTTTAAAATATTGAAGGAATACACCATAGGGCATTTTTTCGAGGCTCGTGAGAGGTGTTACAATACTCAATTTACTTCATACTTTTGGATGTCCTTTCAAAGAGTTTTTTGTACCAAGGTACAGTTAGGTATCATTTTTCATCCTCAAACTGATGTGCAATCCAATGAAAAAAACCAAAACTTGGAAGACATGTTGAGGGCATGTGTAATTTATTTCAATGGAAGTTAGGATGATCATCTACCATTGATTGAACTTGCATACACTAATAATTATGGCTCAAGAATTAAGATGACACATTTTGAGGCTTTGTATGGGAGAAGGTATAACTCTTTGGTAGGATGGTTTGAAGTTAATGAAATGGTATTAGTTGGTCTTGATTTTGTATTTGAGGCTATAGATAAGGTGAGACTCATAAGGGTGAGATTGAAGACAATCAAAAGTTGCCAAAAGCCATTTTGATATTAGGAAGAGAGCTCTTGTATTCAATGTGGATGACTAAGTCTATCTAAAGGTTTCACCTATAAAGGGTATAATGCATTTTTGTAAGAAGAAAAAATTGAGTCCTAGATATATAGGGCCTTCTAGAATTTTTGAACGGATTGATAAAGTGACATATAAGTTTGAATTGCCAATATAGTTGGGTATGGTCCATCTGACATTTCATATATCAAAGTTGAGATAATGTGATGGTGATTTGAATACCACTATACCCATAGGTAATGTGAGTATTGAAGAAAATTTGATCTACAAAGAAGTTCAGGATGAGATTTTTGACCATCAAGTTAAAAGATTGAGGAACGAAAATCGCATCCACTAAAGTCTTGTTGAGGAATCAACAAGTCGAGACTGATATATGGGAAGTAGAAGTTGAGTTGATGAAATGATATCTGTACCTCTTTTCTTCCACTTAAGGCTAAGACGCTTAGCTACTTATGTTGCATTCCTCTAAAATCCTAAGTGTAAATATCAAAATTTCATAATATATGCAAGCATTCAAAATTTCATAATACATGCAAGCATACTCATTAAATCAATTTTGGATGATATTTTAAATTGAATTATTGCATTCATGTGAAGTTGCTATTACATACTCTATCTTACTCAAGCTAGTCTTATCCTATAGAGGATGAATATTCTCAAGGGAAATTATACTACCCTTAGTTTTTGAAGGTTCGAAAATGATATAAAAAAGTAAAACATTAGAAAAATAGTCTTGGTGGATTTTCAGATCAAGCGAATCGCCAAAAAAAAATTTTGAAAAATTTAATAAGCAAAAGGGTCTGTGATAGGATCGCGTCGCTGACCTGCTTTAAGGTACTTCAAATGTTTCTTAAGTTCAAATTATTCCAAAATCTGACCAAAATACAATTTACTAAAAATTGACCTATGATGACCCATTTTGCATTATGGACATGCTCTAATACGATGACCAATTCTGAGTTTTTAAATGGGGATACTTTGAACTTTTTCCTATACATCATTTAATGTATTTGGATTTTTTTAGGACTAAATATCATTCTATAAATTACCAAATTGATCTCATTCTTCTAAATTCACATATGACAAAGTTTCTTTTCTGAAAACTCCATTGAAGACATTCAAGCAACTCCTAGTTAAAGTCAAGAATTTTCTCAAGGTTTTCCTAGTTTCTTGTTCATGGTATGTGAGTATTCATCAATGCAATCTTTTCTTCTATGCGAATTCTCCAAATTTCTCAATTCTAATCCAAATTCAAGTATGTCTATTTTATGGAGCTTCTCAATTTCTACCCAATTTCTTCAATTATGATATATATTATGATTATTGATTTATTCTGATATGAGTTTATATTGTTAACTGCGATGATTTTCCTATTAATCATCTATAAATTCTATCTAGGGTTCATAAGACCATAATGGGTTATGTACAATTTACCCAACTGAGTGAATTATCTTTAAATTATGCTTTATTTACTCAATAGAACATGAACTATTGTCCAACTACATGATTATGATGATTTTCACGTAGTTTTTCCATAAGGATTTTAAGGGTTCATAGTAACTAATGTAGGTTAATATAATTATGCGTGGATTTCATTAAATTACATATTTTTTAGATGATTAGAGATTAAATCTATAAAATATCCTTAATCTATATGAATTATGATTATGAATGATAAGAGCTTCTTTCAATTTATGAAAGGTAATTCAATGAATTTTTTTTATTAAATCCCTTCAATGATAAATGAATATTGGTGAAAGGATAATTCTACCTAATCATGGATTCTGCTTGTGATAAGGATAATTTTCGCATTGATAAATCACCCAAGGATTTATGAAGTACTCTTAGGAATGATGGTTTTCATTGACTCAAAGCTATGATTGATTTATAAATGACTATAATACTATGATATATTATTTCTTAGGATTTAACATCGCACTGGGAAGACTTGAGGTGTGGTTTGGTCTAGTAGGCGTTAAGGTTATCCATCAAAGGGAACTCTAGTTGAACCCTCTTGTCTAAAATTATGTTGCTACCATGGGTTACCTTTTAAGGGTAGCTTAGTGGATCCACATTTAGCCTTTTATGCATGAATGATGATGGAGTCTACCTTGGTAAGTAGTCTTCCCCTTTCTTAGTATAGGGGTTACAATGGATTCCCAATAATAGCTCACATGGTCTTATTGTAGATTATAGTAATAACTCACAAAAATGATTTTGTTACTTTAAGCTTTTCTATGATTTGATGTCTTGACAACACACTTATGATCATGATATATTTAAAGTTTTACCTCATCCACATGTTTTTGTCGCCTTGCATTCCATAACTCATGCATCACCTCATTCATTTTATACGTACCCATATCTATGTATATCATGCATTTGGCACATACTTAGTGAATTCTAATTTATAAACACAAATTTTACCTACATTATTAAAAATATAGGGTCTAGTGTTCCTCTCTGCACTTGAGATGATCTTCCAAAGACTATCAAAGAAGATTGGCGAATTCTCTTGATTCAGAGGCAATGCAAATGATATTCTACCTTTTGTTATTTATCTTCGATTAGTATTTTGAGAATATGTCATTTTATCACTTTCGAGAGTGAGGCAATAACATGTCCATAGCCCTTGTCTATGATATTCTTAGAAGCTTGTCGGATGATATGTAAAGAGTCTATGATATCTCTCTCTTTGGACTAAGTTGTTCTTTCCCTTTTTATATTGATGTGAGGTCCATTCCTCTTATCCCTTGTAGCTTGTAAAAATCCTATTATTGCCTTGTGAATGCTTGATGATATGCTAAAATGTCTTGGTTGGGGTCCTTTAGAGTTTCAATTACTGTCTCATACCTAAGGCCTAACTTGGGTCATGATAGTGTTGTTAGTACATCTATTTTTCCTACATGTAACAATTGTGGTAGAGACTATATGGATAAATACTTTGTTGGAACTAATGCTTGTTATGGGTGTGGTAAGGTAGAGAACAAGTTAGTAGATTACCTATTGTTGTAAATAAGAGAAGATATGATCTTCTAGAAGTTTAGCATTTCACTTTAAAGTAACAGGCATAGTCGAGACGTCCACTTCTTCGAGTGATAGCAATCAACTCCATGATAGGTTTTATGCACTTCAGACCTGATAGGACTATGATGATTCCCCTGATGTGGTTATAGGTATATTGTAAGTCCTTCACTTTGATATGTATGTATTGTTTGACCCTTGTGTTGATCTACATTTAGTTTCCGTATACGTGGCCATGAGATTTGACATGTCTCTCGAGATCTTGTTAGAGACCTTCTTCGTATATACTCTCTTTAGTGATTTTGTTTTAGCAAAGATAGTCTTTAGAAATTGCTTGGTCTTAATGTTTCATAAAGTTGCTTCATGTGATCTTCTTGAGCTTGAAATGAGCAATTTCGATGTTATCATTGGCATGGATTGGCTTCATGCTTATTATGCTTTAATTGATTGCAGAACTTAAATGGTTAAGTTAAACTTCCCTAATGAACTAGTCCTAAAATAGAAGGGTCAAAATTTCATGTTCAAAAGTAAATTTATATCATACCTTAAGGCTTAGAAAATGATTTCCAAGGTTTGCATCTATCATCTTATGCAGGTTAGGGATACTACTTCTAAAATCCTTACTATCAAAGCAGTCCCCATTGCTAATGAGTTTCTCAATGCATTCCTCTATGATTAACTCGGTATTCCTCCTAATAGGAAAATTAATTTCGACATAATTCTCTTCGTTGATACCAAACCTATCTCTCTATTCCTCCTTATCTAATGACCTTGGGAAAACTTACGGATTTAAAGGATAGATTGAAGGATTTGTTGGATAAGAGCTTCATAAAGAAAACCATTATACAATGGGTCATTGTCATTTTATTTATTATAAAGAAGGATGGACTGCTTTGAATAAGTATATGTTATCTTCAATTGAATTAGGTTACCATCAAGAACAAATATTCTATTCATAAAATCGATGATTTGTTTGACCAACTCCAAGGGGCAAGTTATTTCTCTAAGATTGATTTCTAATCCAATAACAACCAAATAAGAGATGGGTTGATATCACAAAGATGACTTTAAGAATATCATATGATCATTCAAGCTTTTGGGTATGCCATTTACTTGAAAAAATTGTCCCTAGCCTTCATAGAGTTGATGAATTGGTTATTCAAATTATACTTGGATATGTTTATGATGGTCTTCATTGACAACATATTGGTATACTCCCAAAGTGAGAAATATCATATGAGTCACTTGAGAATTACATTTCAAATTTTAAGGGATCATTAATTATTTGTCAAATTTTTAAAATGTGATTTTTTGTTAAGTTTGGTATCATTTCATGGTCACATATTTGTAGTGCAGATATTATAGTTGATCCTACGAAATTAAGTGCTTAAACTTTTCCTGAACCTTTGTCTTTATTGGATATTTTGAGTTGCCTAAGTTTGGATAGCTATTATAGAAGGTTAGTACATGGATTTTCATCGATTGCATCCCCTTTGATCAATAGAAGGTGAAGTTTCAATGGTCATATGACTGTGAAAGAAGTTTTCAAGATGTGAAAGGTTGCCTTACTTCAGCCTTTATATTGACATTAATAAAAGGACTGGATGGCTTTGTTGCTAATGCATTGGACCTAGACATGTGTTGATGCAACATAGTAAGGACATAACATTTGTCTTTAGACAATGTAAAGTACATGAAAGGAATGACCCCTCCCATAACCTTGAATTGGTGGCAGTAGGTTTTGCCATGAAGATTTGGCATCACTATATTTATGGTGTTCATGTTGATATATTCACAAACCATAAGATCCTACAATGTTTATTTAGCCGAAGGGACTTAAACCTTTGACAAAGGAGATGGATTGAACCATTGAAGGACTATGACATGAGTGTGTTGTACCATCTAGGTAAAGATAATGTGGTTGTCGATATTCTAAGCCAAATGTCCATGAATAGAATTGCTCATGTTGAGTATGGAAGGAAATAATGCTTTAAGATGTGCATAAGTTAGCCCGTTTGGCTATATGATTAGTTGCCTCTACTAAGGGTGGTGTACTTTTCTAGACTTTGATCTGGTCTAGTGGTAGATATAAAGGAAAAGCCAGAGTTTGATCTTGTCTTTGTTGAGTTGAATAAATTGGTTGCCATAAAGAAGATTGAGTTCTTCTATCAAGGGGGACGTGGAGTACTTCTTTCTCAAGGTTGCCCATATGTTCCTAATATTGTTGGCCTTAAGGAGACGATATTGAGTAAAGCCTATAGCTTCTCATATTCAATTCATCTAGGATCCACCAAAATGTATAGAGACTTGAGGGAGGTGTATTGATTTGATTTTATAAAGAGGGACATAGCATGGTGGCTAGCAAAATGTTCTTGTCACGACCCAAGCTTAGGGCCTAAACATGACACAACGAATGGGAAGCCCAACGACAACCCAAACAAGCCTCTTAGCATATTTGTACACATCCTTGGTTGTGAAGCACATTAAACAAACATAAGAGTTAAATAAATAAAGATGGAAAGGGACTTAGGGAAACCATCCATAATAATAATATAGTAAGAAGAGTCAAGCTTCAATAACATAATCAAACCATGACATAATATCCAATGACACCTCTACCATAGAAAGGAGTGGGGGCCAAGACACTTTCTGGGCTCACCCTCATTTAATAAGTATTAAGCATAAGAATAAGAATCTATAAAGCATGAATGAAAATATATATTGCCCTCGGAATAGAGGACTCACCAACTATCTTTTTTCACAAGAACCAACTAGCCACGTGAAGGAGGAGGATGATCAAATGGAGCTTTGGTCTCTATATGATAATATCGTGTAGCCAAAAAGTATGTGTTAGTACATTTAAATGCACTAAGTATGTGGGATTCAATGCAACAAGAATCATAAGCCATAATAACAAGATTCTTAATCATATTCAATGAACATATGCTCAATATGCCAAGTGTAATAAAAGAGTAGGATAAAACATGCTTCAGAATAATCCTACTAGCATATCTTGTTTAAAACCATAAAGTAACAGAAATAGATCATCCAACTATGTGGTTCTAAATGGTGAGGGATATAGTAGAGGTCATAACCCCTTCTAATAGGTAATGGGCAGTACATAAGGGTAGAGAAGTAGCATCGGTTATAACCCCTACATATAAGCATGATATAGTGAATAGTACATGAGGTTAGAAAGATAGCATAGGTCTTAACCCCTACATATAAGCATAAGCTAACATATAACATGAATCACATATGAGGGTAAGGTGAACCACATAGTTCATAATCCCTTCATATGAGTATAAGATATTGCATAATATCAAATTGTACATGAGTTTAAGGTATACAACATAGTTCATAACCCCTTCATGTAAAAATTGGCCTTGTAATAGAGGGTAAGGCACATAAAGTAGTTCATAACCCCTTCTAGTGGGCTTCACAATTCACAAGATTGTAAACCTTAGCTTAAGAACTCAATAACACATCCACAATCGAGACATATAAAAATCATGCAATAGGTCATAGGAGAACTTGAGAATTCTTGTCAAGATATTTTATCAAACATGTGGCGAGAATATATGGATACATGTTTAAATCATGAAAAATGCAAGAGTATGCATCATGAAATAGTGAAATCAATGAATCTTAAAGTCATGTAAATCAACCAACCAATATCATGGTAAAACCCTGTCAAGACCCAAGCCTAGGGCCTAGACATCACCGGAGAATGGGGAACCCGAAGTAACCCCAAAAAAGCCTTATAGCATAACATTACACATCCTTGATCGCAGAAGCAATTAAAATGACAATAAGAGACAAGCCTAAGTCATGGGAATAGGGAGTAAGGGTAAACCTCCATATCATAAGCATCAAGAAACAAGAGAGTCAAGGCTCATAGCATAGATACATATCATGTCCAACATCTCTACTACATAGATAAGAGTGGGGGCCAAGATAAGCAACCGGGTTCACCCTCATAATCAAAATATAACCAAAAGTGAGATAGTCTTAATACATAGCAAGAGATCATAAGTAACATCCCTGGAATGGAGGTCTCACCAACAAGCTTGATAGAAGTCGCACTAGCACATGGAGGAGGATGCTCAAGTAGGGCTCCGGTTCCTACATGGTGACATCAATGTAGGTATAGAGTATGCGTTAGTATGTTTGAATGTACTAAGTATATAGGATGCAATGGAACAATAGATAGGCATCATAATCGAAGTACTTAATTAGACAAGAGATGAGCATATCGTAATATGACATGAATGGAAGATGCTTGAAGTAAATCACACTTTTATTGAACATAACACATGTGTAGGGAGTGATCATTCTTAGTGCAATCCAATGTCTATCACCCGTTTGGAGAGGTGCATGAGGTACGAATCTCTTCATGAGGTTGTTGAGGTACAAACCCCCCAATTGGTTGATGGGTACACACCCCCAACATGGTTGATGGATTACAAACCCCGTAACAAGGCTGATGGGTACAAAACCCCAACATGGTTGATGGATAGTCCCACCCTACCACCCATGATGATCGGAGTACAAACACCCCGATGGTTGATGATTACAAATCCCCAACAAGGTTGATGCACCCTACCACTCGTGGTGACCAGAGTACAAACCCCTGATAGGTTATGAAGGTACGAACCCCTTGACACGGTTACTCGATGTGCAACCCCCGAGTAGGGAATAGTCACAATCCAACACTATATAGAAGAATATCATTTATACATTCATCTCTCTCGTCATCATATAGTCATCATATACATGCATACATTTAATTATCATTTCATCATCATTCCATCATCATTTTATCATCATATAGTCATTCAACTCATAAGACAAGCATTGGACCCTCAACTCTTAAAGAAATCATAACCAAACATTTTATGAAACACTTACATGGTGTGTAGTGCTAGTGTAAAACTATACAATTTAAGGGTGAAATCATCCAAGAAAATTCAATGTACAACGTTCAATTGATACTTGGTAATACACTCAAGCAATATACAATAAAACCCTTCATCAGGTCTTTCAATAGATCTTAGATTCATAGTCCAAAACATAGTAAAACAGTCATAATTTCATAAACCCCAACATAGTGTGCAGTGATTTTCATAATAGATAAGACCTATGAGTAAATCAACTTTAAATCATGCAATGTTGAGGAAAAGAAAGCTTGGGAATCATGGGTGAAAGGAGCCCAAAAAAGAAACTCACATACCTTAGCTTTGGAGATGAACTTGATGATGATTGGAGATGGAGATTTGAAGTTTGGTTGAATTCCTTAAGATCCGGAGAAGGTTTTGGCACTTGAATTTTGAAAAAAATATAAGACTAAGTGTTTGAGTGAGTATTGGGGAATGTTTTGGCTGATATGAGGGTGAAATAAGGCTAAGTATAGGTATTTTCACATATTAGAACACTTAGGCCCAAGACTTAAATGTCTTGGACCAAAACTAAAAACTGTCACCAAAATAAGACGCGCCAGTGATGCAAAATAGCTACTGGAAATTGACACTTTGAAATATCAGGTTTTTCTACGGTTGATCTAAAATTGGGGTTAGACCTATCTCCCCCTCAATTTGACCCCCTGAACAAGAATATAAAATCAGATTTTTTATATCACTCACTGATTTTGAGGAATTTGGAAATTATGATTCTGCGTACTTCCGAGGCATAATTTTGGGCACTTTTTGGGTTCGTTTTAGTATCTCTCCCTTGGGAACATTTATCTCTGAATGTCAAATAAATATATGTGAGAGATGTAAGAATGAAAAATTCTACCCACATAGAGATGCAATAATGCGCTTGAATACCATTTCGAAAATCTCATCATAAGTGTAAAATCATCATGGACTGTCTCTATATAATCATCAATGCATGCAATGACATAGCGGCTGAAACATAAGGCTTGGAATTCATAAAAGGACTTGACGTGTTCTCATAAGCTTGAATAGGATGAATGAGGTATGAATATTTCTCCTCTGTGCCCATTTCGGCTCCATGATAGATTCTATCGACTTGACGATTCTCCCAATGGGCCTTGAGGAACACTACACCCTCACAAATCAACATTTTTCTCATATCCACCCAACTTCTCAACTGGACCTCCTCATAAGTCGACTTATCCCCCACAATGTACACAACCGCAAGAGTACCATATCACTTGGATCACCAAAAACCCTCCTTAATCGTAGAAACATAAAGAACCGGACGAACCATATCTGTATCCAAAGGCACTTCCTATTCGTATGCAACCTCATGGACCTTCCTCAACACCCTATGAAGATTCACAAACCATGAATTCAATTCCATCTTTACTGGGTCAAACCACACCTTTCATGAGAGAAACCTTCAATTAGCCCCAATCACTAACTTTAAATTCAAGCTCTCCTTTTCACAATTAGACATAGGACTTTTGTTGACTTTGGGCTGTCTCCAACCTTTCCTTAGTCAATGTTACCTTATCCATAGCATCCATAACTAGATCCGGACCCAACAAAGCCATATCTTCCACTTTAAACTACCCAAACCAGTGATCTACAATGCCTACCATAGAGGGTTTCAAAAGGATCCTTACCGATGCTAGAATGATAGCTATTGTTATAGGCAAACTCAATCAATGGACGATGATCATCCCGATGACTCTTAAACCCCAAAATACGAGCCCTAAGCATATCGTCAAGTAATCTCACCAACTCATGAATGTACAATTTAGCATACTTTTCAGCACCATAAGTAGTCCTATCCGGTAGAAAGTGAGCCAATTTCGTCATCCTATCAACCATACCCCAAATATAATCAAAACCCTTTCCAGTCTTGGGCAATCCAACCACAAAATTGATGTTACTTTCCTCCTACTTCCAAGTAGTGATCTTTATATCTTAGGTTAGGCTAGTTGGCCTTTGATGCTCGGCTATAACTTGTTGATAACTATGACAACCAGAAATAAATTTGGCAATGTCGTTCCTCATACCCACAACCAATACACCTCTCTAAAAATCCCTATAAATTTGGTAGAACGAAGGTTAATAAAAGAAAAAGAATTATGGGATTCATCAAGGATCTTTTCCACCAAGCCATCAATATAAGGTACACATAACCTACCTTGGTACCTAAGGGCTCCATCTCCCCCTTGGGAGAAAACCTCCATCTTGCCCTCTTTTACGAAAGCCTTCAATTCTAACAAGGAGGAATCAAGATCTTGCTTTGCTCTTACCTCATTAACCAATGAAGGTTTAGAACCATCAACAACAATAACTCCACCATTACCAACCTCTTCCAACCTAACCCCCAATCTAGCCAGCCAGTAAACCTCTCTAGCCACCTCTTTGTCACTACCAACAACATGAGCTAGGCTACCCATACATACCCTATTCAAAGCATCCTCCCCCATATTACTCTTTACGGGGATTATAATGCACATTCATATCATAATCCTTAAGGAGTTCTAACCACCTCTTCTGTCTAAAGATAAGATCCCTTTGGGTGAACACATATTAGAAACTCTAGCGAATGGTAACCACACCAGCATCTGATACAACCAATGACGTCAATTTTTCAAAGCAAAAGCCCCGACGGCCAACTCAAGGTCATAGATAAGATAATCCTTCTCATGCATCTCAAATTATCTGAAAGCATAGACTTCCACCTAACCATATTGTATCACACATAACCCAAAAAAATCCAGGTGATATCATAGTACATAACAAACCGTTCCAACCATTCCGGTAGAGACAAGAAAGGAATAGACACAAATTTATCCTTTAACGTTGGAAACCCTTTTCACACTTAATGGTTCACACAAACATAGCCTTCTTTTGGATCAACCTAGTCATGGGAGAAGCAATAGAAGAGAACCCATTAATAATCTTCCAGTGGTAACCCTCTAAATCCAAGAAACTCCTAATATTCAAGGGAGTCAAAGGTCTAGGAAAATTTCTATTCGCATACATCTCCTTAAGATCAATCATAATAACATCCTTCGACGCCACATAACCTAGGGAGGTAGCCTTCTTTAATCGCATTTCACACTTTACATACTTAGCATACAACTTCTCTTACCCCAAGATTTGCAACACTACCCCCAAATGCGTCACAAGCTCTAAATAAATACATACTTCATCACTAGAGACCACCATAATCATCACAAGGTAGGAACTAAAGGCTATATTCATGAAACCCACAAACATAGCCAGTGCATAAGCTAACTAAATAACTCCAATATACTCAAAGGCTCACTCCTAATCTGAAAAGACACTTAGGGATAACACCTATCCTCACCATAACTTGGGAACAAACCCGAACCAAAGATTAAGCGAAGTGACTAACCTATTGTAGTTGACTAAATAGATCGACTATTCTTAACCATCATGTTACAAACTTATGGGTTCTACAATCAAAGGGGACACAATATGCAAGTAGAAAAACCACCTCAAGACCTACAATCCAACAAACTAAATTTAACCAAAGTCAAAAGACAAGACCCTATGCCTTAAGAACTTATGGAAACACTTAGAGATCAATTCTACCTTAACACAAGAAACAGACTTACCCTTTAGAAACCATATTACAAACCTGCCACTCAAGGACGGACTCAATAAAGAATTAGAACTTAAATCTACGGGTCCTACATCAAGGGAGACATAACATACATGCAACTAATCCACCGCCAGCATCATCAAGGCCCACAACAACAAATGCAACAAGTCACAAGGCAAGACCTAATGCAATATGAACATGGAACAACACCCATGAAATTTCAAATAACAATAGGCTCACCAATGAGATAGACACTAAAGAGAGTTAGGGACACACTGACCTACTAGCAACCAAGAGAATAATAAAAGAAACTGTGGAACACCAAGCCCATCAATGCAAACACATCAAGCCAAAGGAAATACAACATATCGGTAGAAACATCGGACACCTCATCCCCTTCTTGAGCCACTCGATCAACATGACCACCTTGATCTAAAGGTCGACCACCCTTACACTTCCTTTGAATATATGGACAATCCACTAGCTTGTGACCCACTTTACTACATCCATAATAAGTATTGGTCTTCCTTAAGCATGAGCTACCATGGTACTTCCCACACCTTCGGCACTTGGCATTAGCATCACCTCCTTTACTCTTATTGCATCTATGAGGGCAATCCTTCCTCTTATATCCCACTTCGCCATAATCGAAACACGTATTGGTGCATTTGAAACATGGGCCCCTATGTACCTTACCACCTTTTGAACACATAACGACACCTCTATCCTTGAGACTTTGGAGCTTTTCCCCAATACGAGCCCTCTTGGCCTCATTACACCTCCTCTATTCTGCAGATGTATCGAGAGCACTCATTTGTTGACCGAGGTGAGTTGCCAACTTTGTCACCGCTTTGGACAATACACCATAGAGCATTGCAAACTCACATTTAACATATTATCATCCTGAGCAGCTTGTGACACATCCTGTAATGTAACGATTAGAGGTTAGCAATAAGCCCTATGAGACCTAACTCTATCGCACGACATAGATCATGAAGAAGTGAAACATTTTTTAGGATGCCTCATACCTCCTACTCATAGTTGTGACACGCTTCACAGCCATTAGTAAGACTCTAATCAACACGGTGTGTTGGACGCCGAGGATCTAATAACCTAGTGCTATGATACTATCTTTGTCAAGACCCAAGCCTAGGGCCTAGACCTGAATGATGAATGGGGACCCGAAGGAACCCCAAACAAGCCCCATGGCATATCATTACACATTCTTCATCGCAGAAACAATTAAAATAACAATAAAAGATAAGCCGAAGAAAGGGGAATTGGCACTAAGGGTAAACCTCCATATCATAAACATCAAGAAACAAGAGTGTCAAGGCTTATAACATAATTGCATATCATGTCCAACAACACTTCTGCTACATAGATAAGAGCGGGGCCCAAGACAAGCAACAGGGCTCGCCCTCATAGTCGAAACAAAACCAAAAGAGTGATAGTCTTAATACATAGCAAGAGATCATAAGTAATGTCCCCAGAATGGAGGACTTACCAACAAGCTTGATAGAAGTCATATTAGCCATGTGGAGGAGGATGCTTAAGTGGGCCTTTGGGTCCTACATGGTAACACCATTTAGGCATAGAGTATGCATTAGTACGTTTGAATGTACTAAGAATATAGGATACAGTGCAACAATAGATAGACATCATAATTAAAATGCTTAATTAGACAATAGATGAGCATATGACAATATGACATGAATTGAAGATGCTTGAAGTAAATTGTACTTTCATAGAACATAACACATGTGTAGGGAGTGACCATTGTGTACCTCCACAGTACACAAATCACATGAAATAAGCTATTCTATTGATATGCTTTACTAATTGAATTTCTAGCCATGAATTGTCTTTACACATGCAAAGCTCAATGATTTATGACAAATATGAACTATGATCTATGACAAGACTTATAAATATGATATGCATGGTCTTTTGACAAGTATTTTGTAGTGTCTTGACTTAGCACAAGGATGTTGAGATGGGACTTGACCTAAGGGGTCCTTAGTAGCAATTTCTAGTCCCATAATTACGCCCCATCATAGGATTATTGACAATATTGTCTAGCTAGTGGATCCACATATAGCATATATTTATCACACCCACTTAGCAAAGTAGAGTCTACCTTGGCAAGTAGATTCCTCTTTTTTCATTGTATAGGGATACATCGGGTTTTTGTGTAATAGCTCACATGGCTTTATTATTGGTTATGGTTGTTGACCACATATTATATGACTTTTTAAAGTTCATGTTCTACTTATGATTCATGTCATCTTATGATTTTCGTGTGTTCTTATTATGCATTAACTACTTTCATGCATTTCGTATGCTTTAATGACTCTTAATCTTGCTATTTTACAGGTCAATTGCATATCATGTATATTGACGTACTGCATTTCTCATATATTTAGTACACTCGGAGTACTAACATATATTTTCTTACGTACATTGTATCATAATGTATGGTTGATGATCATGTACCTATCTTCGTGGCTAGTATCGGATTCCAAGCTAAAAGTTGGTGAGTACTCATGTTTTGTCGACATGATTATTGTAAGCACCCCAAAAAGTATCTAAAAATATGCCTCAAAAGTTGTTGCAATTGTAATTTTTATATATCTAAAAATCTATGCATTATTTCGAAACTCTGTGTTCATATTCTTGTTCAGGGGGCAAATTAAGTGGAAAATGGGTCTAACCCAAATTTAGAGTAATCGCAGCAAAATCCAAAATTTTAAAGTGTCAAATTCTAGTGTTTAGCGCGTGTGCTTAGCGCAATATGCCTCTGTGTTATTTTTGTCCAGTTTTTGTTGTCCAGTCCAAGGCCTTTGGATCTTGGGCCTAAGCCTTCCCACACACGAAAATACCTATAAATAGACTTATTTCTCCCTGATATCATCCTAGAAATTCCTCAATATTCATTTAAATACTTAGACTTATATTTCTCTCAAAATTCAAGTGCCAAAACCCTTTTCGAATCATAATGAATTGAACCAAGCTTCAAATCTCCATCTCCAATCTTCTTCAAGGTTTCTCCAAAAGCTAAGGTATGTGGGTTTCTTTTATGGGTTCCTTTCACCCATGATGCCCAAGTTTCTTTTTCTTAAAAATTGCATAATTTAAAGTGGATTTACTTATGGGTCTTACTTATTATGAAATTCATAGCACACTATGTTAGGGTTTATTAAATTGTGATATTTTTATTATGTTTTGGGCTATGATCTAAGATCTATTATAAGATTTGATGAAGTTTTTTGATAAATATTACTTGAGGGTGTTACCAAGTATGTATTTAAGGTTTTACACTAAATTTTCTAACCTGATTTCACTCTTGAATTGCATGGTTTTACACTAGCACTACACAATCTCTAAGTGTTTGATAAAATGTCCGTTATGGATTCTAGAGGAATTGAAGGTCCAATGCATGCCTCATAAGTTGAATGAGATTATATGATTATTGTACTATTATTAAATGATGACGGAATGATGATAAAATGATGATAAAAAGGAATGTATGTATATGATGATGAAAGGGGTATGTATATATATATATATGTGTGTGTGTGTGTGTGTGTGTGTGTGTGTGTATGTGCACGCGCGTTTAAAACATGTAAAGCACCTACGGTATTGCAAGTAAATTGTTGGGTACTAATTTTGCTCTGTTCTTGGGAATTGCTGATGAGTTATTGGGTTCTTGTGCTAAGGATTATGCTCTTCTCAATTGTGAAGCCTACTAGAAGGGGTTATTAACTATGTTATATGCTTTACCCTCTAGTGCAAGGCCAATTCCTACATGTAGGGGTTATGAACCATGTTATAAACCTTACTCTCATGTCTGAATCAATGTGATTTACTTACTCATTTCTACATGTAGGAGTTATGAACTACGTTGTACTCTTCACCCTCGTGTATGATTTAAGGTTATGCGATGTACTCATATCGGTACGTAGGGGTTATGAACTATGTGGTACTCCTTACCCTCTTGTATGGTTTGAGGTTATGCTAGGTGCACACATGTAGGGGTTATGACCTATGCTACCTTTACCCGCATGTGCTATTCACTTACTCATTTCCACATGTCGGATTTATGAACTATGATGTACTCCTTACCTCGTGTATGATTTGGGGTTATACAATATACATACTTACTCATTTCTACATGTAGGGGTTATGAACTATGATGCACTTCTTACCCTCGTTATGATTTGAGATTATGCAATATACTCATATAAAGGGGTTATGAACTATGTGGTATGCCTTACCCTCATATGCACACATGTAAGGGATATGACCTGTGCTACCTTCTACCCTCATGTTCTATTTATTATCTCTCATTTATATGTAGGGGTTATGAACTATGATGTACTCTTTATCATTATGTACTACCCATTACCTACTATAAGGGGTTATGACTCATGCTATATTACTCACCCTCTATTACAAGGTATTTGGATGATTTAAGTATGTCACCTTATTGTGTTAAGCAAATTATGCAAGTATGATTATTTTGAACCTTGTTTTGGATCAAGCATTGTTCATGCATGCCATGTTGCTAAGATACTATATCTTGCTATGATTATACATTTTGATTATATTGCCTATCTCTTGTTGCATTGCATCTCACATACTTGTACATTCAAATGTACTAATGCCATACTCTATGTCTACATGATATCACCATGTAGGAATCAAAGCACCTATTGATTCTCCTCGTAGCTAGGCGGATTGTTCAAAGATATCTTATGGTGAGTCCTCAAGTCCGGGGACAATATCTATCTTCTCTCAAGCTTATCTTTAGATTATGTCTTGCATGTTTCGATTACCTATTATCATTATTACGAGGGTAAGCCCTGATGCTTGTCTTGGTACCCTCTCTTATATATATAGTGGAGGTGTCGCTGGACATGATATGTATCTATGCTATGAGCCTGGACTCTCTTGTTTCTTGATGTTTATGATACAAAAGTTTACCCTTAGTCCCAATTTCCCTTGTTTATGCTTACCTCTTATTGTCATTTTAATTGCTTCCTCGACCAAGGATGTGTAATGATATGCTATGAAGCTTGATTGGGGTTCCTTTAGGTTCCCCATTCATCAGTTATGTGTAGGCCCTAGGCTTGGGTCATGACAATTATAGTCTACTTTCTATTTATTATTCTTTCTTAGAATTTATTTTAGACTGAGTTATCAAGGGCCTGTCCTAGTAACTCATCCATGTTTCAAACGTTGTATCATATTAGAGCCTAGATTAGGTTGTGACAGAATTGGAGCTCTTTATGGAGGCATTGTCTAAAATCATAAATAACGATCATTAGAAGAAGGAACCTTAGAGTACATTGTATTGCACGAGATAGATCATGAAAGAAGAGAGACATTTCCTAAATCCATCACACTATCTTATTCATAAATATGGCGCACTTCATACTCATGAGCGAGACTCTACTCAATGTAACTTTCAGACCCTAGGATAGCTTAACCATGTGCTCTAATACCAAATTTATCATAACCCAAGTTAGGCTCTATATGTGACACAGCGATTAGGATTCTCAAGAAAATCCCGACCAAGACTCTTAACATATCAAGTATACAAGAAGTTAGTAAAGATAATAAAAATACAAAATCAAAATTGAAAAGTGTAGAAATCTCAACACAGGATAGCAAGGTAAGAAGACAACATAGACTCTTTAATATAACATCTAAAAACCCTCTAAATCATAGATGGGTTTCTTGGATAGGCCCTAGCTAACTCATTGTCTAAAATAAACTAGAAGGAAAGAGTAACAAAGATGACTGTGAAATCATAAGCCCATCCTCAGATCATGAGGACTTATCAACTTCTAAGCTTTAAGAGGAATTTTATACTAGCCATGAGAAGTAAGAACATGATCATAAACCCAAACATTATGATGTTGTCACAATACAAGCCTAGGGCTAGACGTAACACGGCGCATAGAGAACTCAAAGGGACCCCAAGCAAGACTCTTAATGTATCATTGCACATCCTATGTCGAGGAAGTAATAAAACAACAATAAGAGATAGTAAAGAGGGGTAACTGGGCTAAAGGACATCTTTCATATCATAAACCATCATAGAATCAAAGAGAGTTAAGGCTCATAGCATTATTATATAACTTGTCCAATAACACCTGCAAGCATTGAACTTAGTGAGGGAAAAGATAAGTAGCCGGGGTCACCCTTAGAGTCAAAGCATACCATAAACTAAAGAGAGTCTATACATAGGATAAATCAAGAGAAGTATTTCCTCGAAGTTGAGGACTCACCAACTAGCTTTGAGAGATATCACACTAGCCACGTGGACGAGGAGGATGATCAAGTGGGGCTCCGATTCCTACATGGTGAGATCATGTAGGCATAAAGTATGTGTTAGTACATTTTAATGTACTAAGTATGTAGGATACAATACAAAAATATATAAACAATATAGTCAAAATGCATAATTAGGCAATAGATGATCATCTAACAATATGGAATGCATGAATGATACTTGAAGTAAACATGCTTTTATATGGAACATATTACATGTATAGGAATAGACCATCATAATATGCCAAGAAACTTAATACTTGGAATCTAAGGTAGACTACCCCTTAGAAGTGATTGAGGTACCAACCCTTTAATTTGTTGATGGCTTACCACCCCTATCTAGGTGATTGAGGTACCAACCCCTCAATTGGTTGATGGTTTACCACCCCTATCCGAGATGATTGAGGTATCAACCCCTCAATTGGTTGATGGCTAACTACCCCCATCCATGATGATTGAGGTACCAACCTCTTAATTGGTTGATGACTTAAAACCCCCATCCGAGATGATTAAGCTGCAATCCCCTCAATTGGTTGATGGCTTACTACCCCCATCTAGGTGATTGAGGCATCACCCCTCAATTGGCTATGGTTAACTCATGACACAATAGACACTTCTCAGGAAATCAACACATAAATAACATCCTTTCATAGTTATAAAGTCATTTAACTCATATGCTAAACATTAGGCCTTCAAAAACTTACGATACCTTAACCGGATATTTCATCAAACACTTCGTGAGTGTGTAAAACTAGTATAAAACTATGCAATTCAAGAGTGAAATCATGCATGTAAATTCAATGTAAAACCACCCACTAATATTTGGTAATACCCGAATGCAATATACATTAAAACCCTTCATCCAATTTCAAGATAGATTTAAAAATTCATAGCTCAAAACATTCTTAAACAGTAACACTTTAACAAAACCCCAACATAGTTCATAGTCAAATTCATAATAGAAGAGCCATAAGTAAAATCAACTTAGAAACATGTAATTTGGGTAAAAACGAAGCTTGTGCTCCATGAGTGAAATGATACAATAGTTGAAACCCACATACCTTGACTTTTGGAGAAATCTTGTTGAAGATTAGAAATAAAAACTTGAAGTTTGAGTGAAATGCTTAAGATCCATGTGAGTTTTGGGATCTGAAATTTCGGGTGAAATATTTGTCTAAGTGTTTAAGAGAGTATTAAGGAATGTCCTATGGATATTAAGGTCAAATATGACTAAGTATAGGTATTTTCACATATGAGAGGACTTAGGCCCAAGACCCAAAAGTCTTGGATTTAACAAGAAAGAATGCACAAAAGAATGTACTGAGGTGCGCCCTTCGCGCGTTGCGCATTGGCTGCGAAAACCTCACTAGAAATCGATTCTCAGGAAATTGAAATTATGATTCATTTCCTCTAAAATTGGGGTTAGACCCATTACCTACTCAACATTTCCCCCTGATCAAGAATATGAAGTTGGATTTTTTATATCATACACGAATTTTGAGATATATGGAAATAATGATTCCAGGCACTTCCAAGGCATATTTTTGTGCATATTTTGGGGTTGTTTCAGATACTATATAGGCAAAGAATGTATTTGTTAGTTCTTTGAATATACTAAGTCTATGAGCAATACAATATGTCTAGTATCATGACATGCAATTGACTAAATTAAATAGCATGTTATTATCCATTTAAAAGCATAAGTAGAACATGAATGTGGTGCATGCATATAAAAATATGATAATAAAAATCATAAGAGGACATAAATCATAAATAGGCAAAAATATGTAAGGGATAACAACTCTAACCAACAATAAGATAAGGTGAGCTATTAATATAGAGATTTGATGTTTTCCCATGCACTAGAAACAGGAGAACCTGCTTGCAAAGGTATAAAATCCTATAGTTCCGTGTAATTATGGGGCTAGAAATTGCTACTAGGAACCCCTTAGACAAGTCCTCTCCTCAAAGTCCACTAGATACTAAGTCAAAATCCCATAAAGTACTTATCATACTTCATACTTGTCATAAATCATAAATTTTAACACATGGAAAGTTAATTTAGAAAACTACCAATCCAATTTCATAAACTTAATATAGAATAGCATTTTCATGATTATTTAAGAAAAGTGGGTGTAGGCCTTCCATCCATGTGAAGTCTTATTTAGGTAAGTAAATTTAGAACTATTCTTACTTGTTTTCCTTAGCATCATAAAGTTTAATTCATACTTTTCCTGAAATTTGCTTGAGATTTTTATCAATTTATGATCATCACTTATAGTAAAAGGTAGGGAAAGTATGGGTTCACATGTAATCAACTTAAAATCATGTAATTAGAATGAAACATTGCAGAAATATATACAGTAAGATCAATTAACACTATAATTGTGAGAAGCCATATTGAATTTCATGAACACTAGATCATACATAGAGGAATTTTCTTGCAAAACCTTGAAATCAATAATTCAGTATCAATTCATGCATAATTCAAGTGCATGCGTGAAATAAAGCATAATTAATAAGACACGAGCACAACTGATCAGAATCCCTAATTTACATACGTGAAATTCATACCAAAAGTGGAGAATTATTTGGGTTTTATGGGTGAAAGAAAGTCATCAATGAATACCCACATACGTAGAGCAAAATCCTTGGGGCAATATGATAATTAATGGAGGACACTGAGGAACACATGTTTTGCCTTTTATCACTCCTTTGGAGAAAAAGAACCTTGAGAGGATTCAGGTGTTTCTAAAGGAATAGGAATTCGGGGGGTTTTCATGAATAAAAATCGTTATGGGAAGATTTATAGGACAAAAATGATGTATTTTAGGGGTTAGAATGGTAGGAAAAGGTCAAAAATATCCTTTATTAAAATTTATTATATAGGAACCAGAGGCACCCCCATGATCAATAGTCCCTTATACCGCCCATGGATCACCATTCACAGAAATTGGATAATTTTCTAAGCTCTAAGATCCCATCTACGAAACCACTTCTACGAGTCATAATCTGGTGTATGACCCATAGATCTATCTCATAAAACTGTCTAGAATTCCCCAAGATTTTTTATATGTTGTAGCGTTCTATGAACCCCAACTATGACTTGTACAACCATTGACAATTTGTCCTGCTAGTTTGAATAAAAATTATTGAGACTTGCATTTTTTTCAAAATTTGAGACCCTTTTACCACCCATCTCTATCACCGTGGTTCTATATATAGGCTAATATTTCTTGTTCATACCTCATCAAATTTTGCACCAATGTTTCTCAAGTTGTAGGTGCCACCTACAAGTGGTTGTCTATGATACCTAGTTCGATTAATGATTCATAGTTGGGCCCCATAGACCCTACAGAAGGAACATTTCCTACACTATTTTCTTCCTTATTTCTACTTTTCAACATTCAGGGTATTAAATGGTCAATTGTGTGCCATTGATTAATTTGCATTGACTATGTATGTATAAAATTTCATTTAATAATACATACTTTATTTGCCTATATTATATTATAATGTTGGTCAGACAATCACTGCCACTTCCCACGTCGCTAGTTTGGACTTCTACTTGAAGTTTCTTTGGTGAATTCTCATGATAAGATGGCAAACCCACTATGTTTCTTTGTTATGTTTGGACTATCTACTATTTTCTAGTTTGGGTGATCTAGGTCTTGTCCTGCCCCTGTCAATAGTATTAGAGGTATGTTAGACAAATTATGAGATGTAATCTTGCATATTTGGGCCTTGACTTGACTTTCCTATTATCTAGACATCATATTTTCGAATGTATCTTTTGCATTTATTTATTTCATCATCGATTATCATTATCTTATATATGTAATGAACCTTAAAATATTTGTTGGGGTTCCTCAGGATCCTATCTCCATGTTACGTCTAGGCTCTAGTTTGGGTCGTGATAAGCTTGGCTTTAAAGCACAAGACTTAAAGTATCCTAATGCGTCTATCATGCCGCTTTGAGTAAAGTCTTGCATATGGGTATGACATGAGTCACATCTATAAATAGATAATAAAGGTCATTTAGTAAAATGTAGAACTTTTTCACAATCCTATTGTATGACAAAGCTATACCCTCAAAGATTTTTGCTCTAACGATTGTTCTTTGCGATTTCAAAAGGATGCATCCAAGAAGAACTCAAAACAAAGGGAAGTCAATGATAATTAGGTACATGCACCTTAAGAACCTAATAATTTATTGGCTTAAAAAGTTACAAATGCTAACTTTAGAAACACTATTATAATATATGCACAAGCCATGACACTAAGTGAATCAAAGGGTGGTAGCTATTTCTAATATGGGGATGCAGCAATGAAGGTTCAAGATTTCGTAAGGATGAATAGCCCATAATCCATGGGTCCAAAGTGCATTAAAATCTATAAATGTTTATTGATGAGGTTTATAAGATTGTATCTATCATGGGTGTGACATCAGAGGAGATGTCAGATTAGCTTTGATCAATATATTTTATAATCCTTTAGGCCATTTTCTCCACTCATTAATTTTAGCATTAAAAGCTTTCTTGTAGCAACCCTAGGATATTTATGACTTGTTGGTATGCACTGATAGATCATCATCTAGGTTTATGCTCGTTTCCATATGTTGGAGTACTTGGAAGTTCGTACAGCTAACTTTGGTCAAATCTCTAGACACGCTGCCTCAGAATGCAATTTTGATAATTCCATTAGCTCCGAAATGACCAAACTAGATTAGAAGTGTGATTTACTCAAGTCCCGATATTTTTGATGGAAGTTTAAATCATTTTTGGTGTTTTGGACTTGAAAATTGGCCAGTAACTGAATTTGGTCGACATTGTTGAAATGTATGCCCAAATAAAACTTTTGACAGCATAATTAGCTTCAAAATGTCTAGTTTGGTGTTGAACGACCTGTGGTTCAACTCTAAGGCTTCTGAAATCATTCCAAGCCCTTTGGTGGCTTTTGATTCAAAATTGTTCTTGGGCATTGATCCACTTTTTGTCAAAATGGCTTAAAGAGTAAATTTTGATTACACCATTTAGTATGAAATGTCGTTACAATTATGCTTCACATCTAGTTTGCATTCATGGGGTTCCGGATGTATCCTGAGCACCCATTGTAGACTTTAAAGATGAGAATAATTTGTTTATGCAGTGGTGCACCCTCACATTATAAGAGTCATTCTCATGTTTTTCATATAGTTTCAAAGTGGTATTTCTCGAGCATTTTGAGCTCAAATTGGATGATTTTGAAAGGCAAACCTATGAGATTTTATAGGACAACATGTTGGCATGGTGGGAATTTGTATTTTAAGGTTTGTTGGAGGTGAGATTGATGTTTTAACAACTTCTATGTCTCATTTTTTCACTCAAACTTTGGGTAATTCTTAAAGTTGATTTCTTGAGCCATTTTAATCCAAATTCAGTGATTCCAATGGTTATTTTATTTGGTTTATTCAGAGGAACACATTAGCGAGCTCAGAGACTGATTTAGGATAGTTGTTTGAGGTAAAATTGTAACTTTAGCTATCGTCATATTCTATTTTTGGATTGATTTTTAGGAAAATCTTGATAAGTGATTTCTTGGCCAATATATGTCCGAATTTAGCAATTCAAGAGTCTAAATTGTAGAAGTTTTCCTGAGGATCATAATGTTATGATTGCTTTTGGCTATTGAGGCTTTATTTTTGTAATGTTTCCATCTTAATTTGTTGTCCTATGACATTTTTGGATAAAATTTTGGGTAAATTTGGGGTTTGATATCTGTAGTATTTTTTGTCCATCTTGAGCGATTCCTTGGGGAAAAATTATGGGGTTTTCTATGAGGAACATCAAGATGTTCTTGATTTTACCTATGAAGGCTTCAGGCTTGGTATTATCTCGTAAATAGCTACTGCCATTGTTAGTTTTTAAGTTAAATTTATGTTTTTTGTGTGTGCTACTTTTGAGATACTTTTGGGCCTCAAATTGTGTCCGATTATGGGATATAAGCTTAGAGAGATGATCAGGACCTCTTTAGGGGGGTTAATTTTTGAATTTTTTTGTGCGGGTTCAACTTTTCTCATTTTTAATCTCGAAATTGGTTCTTCTCCATTTCTTGTAATCTTAGCATCTAAATGCTCGTATTGACATCGAGATCAACATTTTGACAGTGTGCTGGATAGCTAACATGAAAAGAATATAGAGTATGGGTGATTGGCTTTTAGGTAGGCAGAAGTCTTCGATTTGACTATGCTCTTCTTGATATTGTCTAGTATGAGTTTTATGTTAAGTCAAATTATATTTGACTAATATCTCATTTCTTTTATTCTCTTTTGTTTTTGTTGTCTATAATCGAGCCTTAAGCTATGCTAGCCCTTTTTATATCTTGGTTTAGGGTTATTGTTGTGCTCTACTTAGTATGGAGTGAGATTCCTATTTAGAGATCCAATGGGTGATGCTAGACTATGTTGGAGTCCTCAGTTATTTATTATAGAACTAGAATAACTTTTATATGCAGTTATCGATTCCAATAGACCTGATAGATGATGGTATGTCTTGAGCTAGTGTCTGACCTTAGAGGCCTATTGATGTGGATTTGACTTGTGTACTCTGTTCTGTGTTGGAGATTGTGGTTTTTGGGGGTAAGGCTCATTATGAGTGATGCACCTTGTGTAGATTTTAATATTTGAGAGGCTTATTATGGCTATAGATTCATTCAGCTGGCTCATATGTGGAATTGAGTTATAGGGAAGGTGTAGGCAATCATTGTTGAGATAGATTTCATCTCCTTACTTTCTCTTATCTGCTTGGGACTCCTTAGCTATACCCTTAGCTGATGCCTCATGATGTTTCCTTTTCATTTATGTACATATATTATTCTCTATTATTGGGCTAGAGGTCTTAATTTTGGAGCAGCTGGACCCCATGTTAGTCTTCTCAGTCTTTGCCTCTATAGCGGTATAGGTTCACTTTCTTAGATTTTGCTTGACCTATTTGGATACATGGGTCGCATTCTTTGCATTGGTTACTCATTCATACTATTTTTGTAATATGATCCAGGTCATACATTGAATCATCATTATGCATGAAGAGTAGGAATGGTTAAATGGTACTCTGAACTACTTATAAGACATTGAGTCAAGCTTACTACTACTGATATGACATTGACTCAGACTTGCTTCATGTGATGGATATCAACTAAATTTTAACTGATTTTTATTGGGACTCATACAACTTGGACCAAATGTTTTCCAAATTTGATACATCGAGATGTCTAGAACGTATTCCTTTCTACTTGAGACTGTAATAGGAATTTCAGATAACCTTAGTTTATATGATTTGACTATTGATATGTCGATGCCCTCTTGTATTATGGCTACTACTATTCCTCCAGTATCACTGGTGGAGATGATAATTATGATTTGACCTAGTAAGGGCCTAGGTATGGTGTACAGGTGTCTTAAGCCCCTATAGGACTTCAAGTCGAGGAGATATTAAACTAGGTGAAGGATACTTTAGGTCCTACCTTGTTAGCTAGGGTGGGGTAGGTCATATAAAAAATTATTATATACGGTAGAGAAACATATCATGTATTTCATTTACATGCATTGCCATTGTCACGACCCAAGCCAAGCGCCTAGACGTGACATGTGGAATGGGGAACCCGAAGAGAACCCAAATAAACTTCTTAACATATCATTCACATATCCTTGGTCGTGGAAGCAAATAAATATCAACAAGTGATATAACTAAAAGGGAAGTGGGGCTAAGGGAATTCTTTGATAATCACAAATGCACAAAAAAGTCAAGCTCATAGCATAAATATATCATAGTATCCAACGTCGCCTCTAAGTGGGAATGGAGTGGGGGCCAAGACACTTTCTGAGCTCACCCTCATAATAACAAGTGTTCAATATAATGAAGTCTCAAAATAACAAGAGTAATGTAGATAGTGTTCTCGGACTTGAGGACTCTCCAATGCTTATCTCCCAAGTACCGAAATAGCCACTTGGAGTATGATCCAAAGGAGCTTTGGTCCCTACATGGTAACATCATGTAGGCATAGAGTATGCGTTAGTGCATTTGAATGTACTAAGTATGCGGATTCAAGGTATAATCTCAATATGGCGTGCATAGTCAATGCTCATAATAAAATATGCTTGTAAATCATTCATCTTGTGCAATTTATTTATTGTACATATGTGGGAAGTGACCTCAATCGATATAGACTAAGTAGCTGCAACTTGAACTCTGAGGCCTGACACCTCGTCTGTTGAGGTGACTGAGCATGACACCCCCGGCGAAGTGTGGTCTACTTGCCCAAGCCAAACAAGCATAATAATATGAATGATATAGATCCACTCGTATAGTGACCGGATGTTCACGGTCCAATAAAAAAACAGTCATTGTCAGCAATTAACCTAACCAAAGTTAGGATCGAACTCTATAGGGAATATAGGGCTTGATTATCAGATTTTACCACTAATCATTTCTAGTATTTATGACTATAATCTATAAATGGGGGGGAGGGGTTTGTATTTCAAAAACAAAATAAAACTACTACTAACTATAACACGAGGAAACACTCAATTTTAGGTAACAAATTGGGAATTGTATTTCCCATGGTTGGTCGTCTTGATTACCCTAGGTAACATAACTACAATTTATGATTTGCAAGTAGGATGGACACTTAGGTTCTCCTATCCCTTTTGTTAAGGTGAAGGTTGACTTTCACCATTGCGCTTGGTCGGCAACCATGGTTTGCCAACTAATCACTACCTATTGTCCCAATCAACCTCCCCTTGGTCAGGCTCGGTTGATTAGATGAGAACATACTATTCGAATTATATTATCTTCTTCCCTATTCTTATTTGTCACTACCTTGGTCGGGATTGTGATAGTAGAAGAGGTTTGGTGTTGGCCACCACCAAACTCATTATTATTGAAGGGAAATAGATAATAAATGCAAAACCACTGTCATAGAAATGCTAAAAACCTAGGTCATCTCAATGTCAACTACCCATGATTCCCACAACCACAAGTTGTGGGTGCTTAGAAACTCATGGCTAAGGCAAAACACAAAAGAATGCAAATAATAGACATAGTTGAGAGCTGTACGAATACCAATGAAGAAAATAGGCATCACAAATTGCAAACCCACAAGCTTGATTGATTAACAATGAGTACAAGACAACATTTGCAATCCCCAAAATAGGTTTTCCAGTAGAGAACAATAAACTAATCTAAAAAACTAAGAAAAGCTTCAAAATGTATTTCTCAATAGTTTACTCCTCGATCTCCTTCTAAAAACCTAACTTAAACTATATATAGTATTTATAAAACAACCCTAAAATTTACACTGAAAAGATAGATGCAAGTTGATAAGTTACGTAGGTATGACTCTTAAGATAACCTATGAGTCATAGTTGGGGTGTCGTATCAGGTTCTTAGCATCTTGGACTAAATAGATACGACCCATAGGTATGAATCATTGCTTGAGCTATGACTCGTACGTTGGTCTCATAATCTTGGTCTTCATCTTTGGGTCAAACATTTTGTCTCTCTGATTCTTTCAACAAGTCCACCTATATGAGTCGTATTGTGACTTACGACTCATATGATGGCTTCGTAGGGGTGACCTCCACTTAGAAGATTTCTAAATTTTGGGTTCTGATTCTTGGTACGACATCATCCAACGACTCGTAGGTTGATCTACAACTTATAGGTGAGCTCATAAGGCCTGTGCCTCAGCAAAATCTGCCACTTTTCTTGAAAATCATGTCAACCTAACTTTTCTACAAGATTAACACAAAAACACACCAAAACACTAAAAAGTCGCTTTAAGAACTTACAAAATCCCTTGTTTCAGGCACCAAATGTGTTGTATTTTGATAGCACATCAACACCTCAAGTTAGAATTATTGCTTGTCCTCAAGCAATGACTCAATCTATGTAGCAAAGAGAAATACATAGCAGCTATATTAATAGCATATATAATAGCTCCTTTGATTCAGGTACCCAACTGCAATTTTCAAAACAGGATTGCAAAGTTATTAAGCAAACAAGAACATAATGAGAGACAGGATAATCCAACTATGACAAGCTAAGAAGCATCAACCGTCCACAATCATTGGTATAGGCATATGCTACTCAAATAGTGAAAAAGCTCTAACTAGAAAGAAGTCCCTCACACTCACTCAAAAACATTTAGAATTTAGAGACTGAGGAAGCATTTTTACTCTCACAATTAAAATTCAATGCATACTGACTAACACCATTGGCTTGCCTCTTTACTCATCTTCTTCCTCGGTGATAAAACGGAGTTGGATCACTTTAGGACTTACAAGCTTATAACATAGGTTTAGGGTGCTTTGGTATGGTATTTTGGGAAAATAGTGACTAAAAGCTATCTTTGAACCATGTTTACCAACACTTTTTTCTTTCATAATCTAACCCATTTTTAAATACTCCACCCTAATTCTCCTATTTTGAACTTTACTCAAGTCCTTTCTTTCTCTTTATCAACTGTACCTCGATTTCAGACTCATTTTTGCTATTTCTATTTTTTTTCTCATCTCAAGGCACTTTTCTTTTCATTTTCTTCACTCAATTCATGCCTTTTCATTTCTTTCTTGATTTCCCAACTAACCACCATGTTATAATTACTTTACCATAATAAAGGCCACCCTCAACTTAGGCTTTTAGCCTCAGTTGAAGTACATAATATCTATGCCTCAAACCCGGGCCACCAACTGTACCAACCCTCAACTTAGGCCTTTGGCATGAATCAAGATTTACAAGTGCAAGAATAGATGAGGGCCAATATCAACGGATTTCATCAAACAAGGTTAAGCTAGCAAGGTATCAAGAAAGGCTGAGTACATGAGAAGCTCAAAAGTTTGAAACAAGGGATCCACTCACTCATCTAGTGGGTCACTTAGGCTAGAAGTGGTTTCATTCAAAAGAACAAAGGCTTAAGATCCTTTCCATATCCACTACATCAGCAAACAAACTTTAGAGTAACAAGACAAGTTCTAGGTCCATACAAGATGCATGAATGGAGCAAAAATAAGCTCATAACATACACGACAATTGCATGCACAATCAGGTATAGACTCACAGGTCATGCATTCTGTCTCAGCTTACCTTCATAATATCAGAACAAACATTGCCAGATACTCAAACATGTATGAATTCATCAATAATCACAACCTCAAAAATTTTGAGGGTACCCAATTTTTCATCAAAAACATTAAACACATCTAAAAATTATGTATATGACAATAGAGAACACTACTATAAATTTACCCATTATCTACACTACCTAAACATGCTGGATCAACAGAAAAGTAAACATCCACAAGGTAAAGGAAGAACGGCAAAAAATCCTTGGG
>JAOTQR010077655.1:0-11975 GCA_025774065.1 Solanum ossicruentum | reverse complement strand
CGTAAGCGTAGTTTGGGGTTTTGGTGATTTGATAGTGAATTAAGTGCCTAACCGGCACTAGTCACGACCCCGGGGTTAGGTCGTGACATAACACCTGGCAAGAGTACCCAAAAAATTACCCGTCATACCGCTTGGCGAAGTTAGTAGGACTTACCAAACATGTTAGGCAATGCGCCGACTTGTAACTTTAGCGCCGAGTTGGACCCATCAAAACTTGATTTCTTCTCAGCTAGTACTGCAACTTTTGAGAACATTCATTGGGCCCACAGACTCCACTTGGTGATGTGTCTATTGTATACCATCATTGCCTACTTAAACCATCCAAATTTGAACTTCGATTGCCAAGTGTTGTAACGCTCGACGGACTCAATTTAGTCTGCTGAACATATTGGCAATGTGCCCAATTGCATTTTCATCGCTGATGTGGTGCCATGCCTTGAGGTTTAAAAACTATTACTTTAGACAAGTCGCTTTGATAATGCGTCGAATTACTTCTGTGATGCTCCTTTTGTTCGTCTTTTGTGTATTTTTTCCCATTTTGACTTGTTTCTTCATTGATTGTCTTTGTTCACTCCTTCGTTATTAAACCTAGCATTCAACACATAATTTGATCAATTTTCATATGATAATCATGCATTGAGGATAACATTTCATGCGATTTAAGACCAATTGAGTCCAAACTATAAATTCATCAGCACCACTAACTTTGACTTTTACTTGTCCTCAAGCAAATCAAACATCAACTAGTTAACACACAATGCTTACGACACAAGGCCAAAGGAGATTAACATGCACATGACACATTTTGCCTTTGTACAAAGCTTTCACTAATGACATACATGATTTCAAAACCTCAAGAGATGACAAATGAGTATCAAGGCAAAACTATGCTTACAACTGCTAACAAGGTCGCAAGTTCATGCTAAAAAATGATTTTAAGTACCTTCACATTCAAGAATATTCTACAAATACACAATTCCCATGCAATCACTCACTTCTTGAGGAATCAAACAACACTCACACTCAACAAAAGAGAAAGACATGTATGGTCTCACCTATATACTTGCCCTTATTTTCAATCGATCAAGGGGTCAAAGTTATCTAATTAATTCACGGTCACAAAGGACTTGCTAACCACTTGAAATTCGGATTAGGGAAGATTAGAAAATATTTGGGTGAAAGTGACTCAACCCCCTAAGATTTGCCTTAGCTATATGCCTCACTATTTTTTCCTAATACATGCTTACACTATTCAACCTTTCTTTCCTTTTTTTTAACTCAACCCTCCCATTTTCATAATGTCCACAACTTATTCCGTTTTCCTTTAGGCTTGAAGGATTTCACTCATGCTTTTCTTTTGCTTTATTTATTTTTTTTGTATTCTTTCGGTTTTCTTTCATATGCAATCCTTCATTTTTTTGGCTCTTTCCACTTATTTCTCGCTCACACTTTTGTGCAATTCAACTATTCATCCTTGTAGATTCACCAACACCCCTAACTTAGGCCTTTGACCTCAATTCTTTCAAATCAAGGAGGATATGGTTCAACACGGGTTTATGACCAAAAGAGCAAAAAGGCATGACTTATAATTTGGTTGCCAAAGAAATGATACTAAACGCAAATGGGGACAACTAGGGGTATCATTTTGCATAATTGGTCGGCTTTTGGCTCGTGTGGGTAACATCAAAGATAGGCTTTGATCATCTCCCCAAAATCAATTTCAATGAACATCTTGATCAAAAGACTAACGGGACAAATTCTAAGCAATCATATACATGCATTTCAAGGAAATTTCACCACATTTGGCATAATGGACTTCAAATTAAAACACAAACCTAACAAAATTAATTTACAAAGACCGATCATAGCATATCCAAGATCAACACTCAATTAGTCATAACAAAAAGTTTCCGGTCCATGCATAGACCATTTTCACTTGAAATGGACTAATTGATGAGTCATCACACATTTCTCATCCAAGGCACCATCCAAATCAAAGATGCTGACAATCAATACTTGAATTGGTAAAGGACCAAGAACATGGCATTCTAACCTGATCACATATGCTTGGGACTTAATCAACACAATGATGAATGATATAGCCACACACAAAACACACAATCAACAACCAAAATTAAACATAACCACAAACTAAAAAAAAATACTAGCTATTACAATTTAAAATTATACTATTTACAAATGATCTAAGTGTCAAATACACATCATTACATACTAAAGTTCAAAACTTTTCACACAAAACCAAAAAATATAAACCCATCCTAAAAAGAATAATATTGTTTTCAATGCTAACAAAATCATAATAAGCACAAAGAGGAGGAAAGTGTGAGAATTCCCCTGTATCACATCTTTGAAGGTTGAGAAGATGAAGTAGTCTTAGACGGGACATTGGTGCTTGGTATAGAACTAATCTCTGGCGATAGAGTAGGAGGTTCAATAAGTGTAGACTTAATCAGTGTATTAGAAGTCTTTGATGGAGGAATGAGACTCTAAGACTCAAACAGTGTTGCAAGCTCTATAGAAGGTATGAACTCATTTGGCCCAGTCATCGAGGTCTCGTGCAAAAAAGCAACAGTAATAGTTTGAACCATTGTATCCTCCAAATCTAATATCTCCTCATCCTGGGTGTCACCCTCACATCACAGCTCGTCGGCCTTAAGTTCTTCTCATCAGTCTTGACGGTCACCACAACACACTCTGTCTTAGTAGTATCTGCACTCATAGTAGTATCTCAACACTAATAGCTATATCAGTTGGGACCTCCATGGACAAATAAAGTGAAGTAATGTTTGTTGACCTCAACTCTTCCACATCCCTTCTTAGCCCAATAATATCAACCTTCAAAGCTGTCACATCAGTACCATTGCTATCCTTCTTCTCACAATCCTCCACTCAAACTGTGAGAAGATCGAGTCTCAATTCGTACTCCTACAAAAGTTGCTTTTGATCTCCCAACTCAATCTTGATAGGTGAGCACAACCTTGATGGTCCAATCAATCATACCTAGAACCACATCCTTGACCCTCGAAGCTCTGTCCGGAAACAGAGCCAGTCGATCCATCTAGATAATAGCAACTTAAGTTAGTGATGGTGCCAGCCAATCATGCTTAAAATAAAACTAGAGTTATCAAAAGGGTTGTGCATAGCTATGAATTTTAAAATGTATAAGAAATTTGGTGTAGAATCCTTTTTCTTCTCTCAATTCTTCCTCGCAAAGACAATAGTACATAAAAGAAGAATCCAGTGTGTAATCAAAGCTGAAGCAGGGGCAGGGCTATTACAACACCGACAATTGAAACTAGCAACATCAATAACCAGGTTAGGAAAGATTTCTTCTATTGGTTAATTTGACTTGCTTCACTCTCTTTACTTCATTAGGAATCCATGCTGGTCTTCCATGGATGGTACCTATTCTGGAACAAGCTGTGACAGGAGATGCTGCTATTCATACATCTCCACATACCTAGGAGACAATTTTCAAAAGGTTGGGCTATCATAATTAGAAAGTAAGTTGCCCTCCAACCTAATAAAAATATTTTAAAACAAAATAGATGAAATAAAATAACATATCAGTCTCTTGTGTGGAAGATCTTGAACTGTGGAGACCAAACATACAACATAACAACAAGTAACTGATAATAAACTCACTTTTTACAATTAAAGGCCAAAGATGCCTTTGCGAGCTTCTCTTTCTAAGGAATTGCTGTTATTACACCTTTCGAACCAACTGTAAATTTTATTCCTTTGATCTTTTTACGTGTAAATCAATTATTCAATGTTTCTAACTATCTTGAATGTTCCTTGGAATCGATCCCCTTTCTTTCCCAGCCACCAACTTCATCTGCGCCACACATAAAAAATTGCCCAAATTGCATATTTCATGTTCCTTGGCCCATAATATCCTATGTGGCATCCTTTGGCATCTTCGGGCCAATTGTGACTCTTGTTAGGCTTATTACTGACCCACTCATATGATTTTTTGAGAACTTTGCAACAAATCCCTCAACATCGCTAGATTTCATGGGCTAACACCAACAAAAAACTATCGAAATCGCCTGATTCCTATTCCTTGGCTCATAAAATCCTACTAGATGTCCTCCGTCGCCATTAGACCACCTTAATATTGCTAGGTTCATTACAAACCTACTCGTATAATTTTTCAATAAAGTTATGCTGGAGCCCCTAGCAGTGCTAGATTCTATGGGCTAACACCCATGGAAAATTATCTAAATTGCCTGCTTCCAGTTCCTTGGCCCATAAAATCCTACCAGTTGTCCTCCGGTGCTTTAGCCCACTTGCGACTCTTGTCAGGATCATTATGGATCTACTCTATAATTGCTTGGAGAAGTTCTATCAGAGCCCCTAGCAATGCCAGATTATGTAGGCTAACACCTATGAAAAACTGTCCAAATCACATGTTTCCTTTTCTTTGGACCATAAAATCCTACTAAGTATCTTTTAGTGCCGCCGGGCCACCTGGGACTCTTGTTGGGCTCATTATGAACCCACTTGTATGATTTTTTAGGGAAATTATGCTAGAGCCCCTGGGCCAGATTTCGTGGGCTAACACCCATGAAAAGCTAATCAAATCGCCTGTTTCCTGTTCCTTGGCCTATAAAATTCTACCAGGCATCCTCTGGCGCCACTGGGCCACCTAGGACTTTTGCTGGGCTCATAACGAATCCATTCATATGGTTTCTCGAGGATGTTTGCATCGGAGCCCCCGACAGCGCTAGATTCTGTGGGCTAATACCTACAAAAAACTTTTCAAATTGTCTATTTCTTGTTCTTTGCCCTACAAAATCCTACCAGGCCTTCTTCGATGCTGTAGGGCCACCTGGCATTCTTGCTGGGCTCGTTACAAACCTACTCATATGATTTTCTAAGAAAGTTGCACCGGAGCCCCTGGTAGCGCCAAATTCCGTGGGCTAAAACCAATGAAAAACTATTTAAATCGCTTGTTTCCTGTACCTTGGCCTATAAAATCGTACTAGGTGCCCACCAGCATTATCGGGCCACCTAGGACTTTTTTTGAGCTTATTATGGACCCACTCATATGGTTTTTTCAGGAATTTTGCATTGGAGCCCCTGGCAACGCAGAATTCATGGGATAATACCCATAAATAACTACTCAAATCACCTGTTTCCTGTTCCTTGGCCCATAAAATCCTATCAGACGTCCTCTAGTACCACCGAGCCACTTGGGACTCTTGCTGGACTCATTGTGGACTTACTCATATAACCTTTTGGGAAAGTTGCATCGGATCCCATGGTAGCGCTAGATTCTGTGGGATAACACCAACGAATAACTACCTAAATTGCCCGTTTTCTGTTCCTAGGCCCATAAAATCCTACTAGGCATCTTCCGATGCCGTCGGGATACTTGGGACTCTTGCCAAGCTTTTTATGGACCAACTCGTATGATTATTTGAGAACGTTGCACTGAATCCCCCGGCAACACTAGATTCCATGGGCTAACACCAACGAAAATTTGCCCAAGTCACCTGTTTCTTGTTCTTGGCCCATAAAATCCTACCAAGCATCCCTTGGCTCTGTCGGGCCACTTGGAACTCTTGTTGAGCTCATTATAGACCACTCATATGATTTTTCATAAAGTTGCACTGGATCCCTCAACAACGCTAGATTTCATGGGCGAACACCCATGCAAAACTGCCTAAATTACATATTTCCTGTTTCTTGCACCATAAAATCCTACGAGGCATCCTCCGACACCCCTAGGCCACCTGCGATTTTTGGCGAGCTTGTTATGAATCCACTTGTATAATTGTTTTGTAATGTTGCATTGGAGCCCCCATCAACACCAGATTCTACGGGTTAACACCCGTGAAAAATTGCCCAAAACGTCTATTTCCTGTTCCTTGGCCCATAAAATTCTACTAGGTATACTCCGGCGCCGTTGGGTCACGTGGGACTCTTTTCAGGTGTGTTATGGACCCACTCAGATTATTTTTCAAGTAAGTTGTGTCAGATTCCCCGTCAGCGCCAAATTCTGTGTGCCAACACCCATGAAAAACTACCCAAATCGCTTGTTTCCTATTTCTTGGCCCATAAAATCCTACCATTTGTCCTCCGGCGCCATTGGGCCACCTGAGACTCTTGTTGGGCTCATTACGGACCCACTTGTATGATATTTTAGGAAAGTTAAGCCAAGACCCTGTCAATGGCAGTGAAACACCCCAAAAAGTGCATGAAAATATGCCTCGAAAATGCCAATAATTGTAATTTTCTTATATCTAAAAATTCATGCGTGATATCAAAAATCCAACATCTTATTCTTGATAAGGGGGCAAAATTGAGTGAAAAATGGGTATAATCCAAATTTTAGAGGACCCGTAGTGAAAAATGAACTTTGCCAAAATTTCATTTCCAATGGGGATACGCGTTAGCTCCACGACCTGGAGCCGTCACAGAGCAGTGTGTTTTGTTTCCAATTTTTCAGTTTTGTTCTAAGGCTTTGGGGTCTTGGGCCTAAGCCTTCCTATGCATAAAAACACCCATACATAGTCATATTTTAACCCCCATATCATTTTAGACATTCCCCAAAACCCTCTAAAACACTTAACCAAATATTTCACCCAATTTTAGTGTCCCAAACTTACTTCCGGATCTCAAGGAATTCATTCAAGCTTCAATTCTCATCCTAATCTTCATAAAAAAATTCCCAAATTTGAGGTATGTGGGTTTCAACTATTGAGTCCTTTCATCCATGGTGCCCAACCTTCTTTTTCATGTAAATTGTACGTTTTCACGCTGATTATTTGTGGGTATCTTCTATTATGAAATTTGAATATAAACTATGTTAGGGTTTCATAAAATGTGATTGTTTAAGCATATTTTGAGCTATGAATCTATGATCTATTATGACATTTGATGAAGGGTTTTAATGTATATTGTATGATTGTGTTACGAAGTTTTGGTGGGTTGATTTACATTAAGTTTTCTCACATCCTTTAAATCTTGAATTGCATGATTTTGAACTAGCATTGCACACTCTCCAAGTGTTTGATAAAATATTCGATTTAGGGTTCTTGAGTTATTGATGATCTATTCCATGGCCTCTGAGTCAAGTGACTTTATGATGATGAAATTAAGGTATTTATGTGTTGATTTCATGAAAATTATATATAGTGTTTCAAGTTGACCACACCTTGTAGAGGGGGTGCTGTGCCTCTACTACTATGATGGAGGATGCTATGTCCATCTACCAGTTAAGGGGTATATACCTTGACGACTATGATGAGGGTGTTATATCCATCTACCAGTTAAGGGGGTATATACATTGACCACTATGATGGGAGGTTCTTACCCATCTACCATGTTAAGGGGTATATATCTTGACCACTATGATGGAGGGTGTTATGCCCATCTACCAATTGAGGGGTAGATACCTCAATCGCCTTCCAAAGGGGTGGTAGGCCTTGGATTCTAAGTACTAGTTGCTTGGTTTATGATGATGGTCTCTTTCTACACATGTGTTGTGTTCCATACAAGCATATTTTACTTTAAGTATTGATGATGTATGCCATGTTGCTAATATACTCTCTCTTGCTTAAGATTATGCATTTTGATTATGCTGCCTATCTCTTGTTGCATTACATCCTACGTACTTAATACATTCAAACATTCTAATGCATATTCTATGCCTACATGATGTTACCATGCAGGAACCGAAGCCCATCACGATCATTCTCCCCTTGGCTAGTTGTGATATCTTGAAGAATAGCTATTATTGAGTCCACAAGTCTAGGGACACTAGATTTGCTCTCTTATTTTGTTTATCTCTTATGTTGAACTTTGATACTAAAAGGGTGATCCTAAAAAGTGCATTGGACCCTACCCAATCTATGCTAGAGGTGTTGTTGAACAAGTTATGTAATTATGCTTGAGTTTGACTCTTTTGATGATCTATGCTATTAAAGATTTTTCTTAGTCCCTTTATCCTTATTTCTATCCTCTTGTTGTTTAATTGCTTCTATGACCTAGAATGTGTAATAATATGCTAAGAGGCTTGTTTGGGGTCCCTTTGTGTTCCTATTCACCGTGTCACATCTATGCTCTAGGCTTGGGTCGTGACAACTAGATTCTGTAGGCTAATACCCATGAAAAACTACCCAAATTGCCTATTTCCAATTCCTTGGCCCATAAAATCCTATCAGGCATCCTCCGGTGTCACTGGGACACCAGTGACTCTTACCGGACTCTTTCCGGACCCAAATCGCTTGTTTCATGTTTCTTGGCATATAAAATTCCACTACGCATTCTCCGGCTCCACCGTGCCATCTGGGACTCTTGCTGGGCTTGTTATGGACCCACTTGTATTATTGTTGTCAATCGTTAAGAATCTTCTATGTAGTTGCAGCTAAGTTGTGAAAATTTGCCTTTGGTCTCCCAAAATTTTTGCATAGCAAGCATTTTCAAACAACTTTAGGATGATCCCCTAGCATCTTCAGGTAAATCTGCCTTATAAAGCTTTGGGCCCTTTTGCAGGGAAATTGAGTGTGTTGAAGTTGATCCTGGGCACTAATAATTTTCTTCACCATCCAACTAGCTTGTTAGGTACTATCATCCCTTCTACTGATTGATTTTTGATTCACACATAATCCACAAAAAATAAAAAGAGATAATGATTTACAAATCCAATTTCAATTGTACTTCCACGTCAGGTCCTTAATATATTGACCAAAACTTTCATTATATAATAATTTATTGCTATAGTTTATATCTATATCTAAACTCTTTTAACTTAAATGTTAAATCACTACACATCTAAGCGAAGAGTGATCCTGACAGAAGCATTGTCTCTGTATTCTTGATTCCAAGCATATGAATGTCAGTTACAATTTCACATGAAATATCCAATTTTTTTTCCTGTTTATATTCGTGAAAACTAGGGCGCAATAAACTTTATAAATAACCAAAATGAGTAAAGGATGTAATTCTGCAGTTCGAAGCGGTCACAATAATTAACCGAACTACTTTCACTATAAAGAAGTCCAAACACAACATCAAAGTGCAGTGATTTCAAAGAGAAAGAAGCCATAATTTAAGTTTGATATAAATAGACTACGGGACCATGTTTAATAAATTCATCTACAGTATTGGGAAAGTCACACAAAATACATTATTGTAACTTCTTGCATTTCTGCCATTAAATAAAGATATGACGTTCCAATGATTATCTAATGGTGTGACTTTTGTAGTTGCGTACACTGCTACTCCCATCTGCAATATGCTTCTGCTTTGAACGAGGAGAAAATCCAGGAGAAACATCTGGAAGAGTTTCTACTTTCACTTGTTTTAACATGGGAGAAAAGCAAGGAGGAACAATAGGGTACTCAGTCGGTAGATCAGAAACATCCCGATATGTTTCCCCCTCCATCATCATAGAGATAATATTTCCTTTCTCTACCATTTCAAATACTGTGTAGGAACATCTGGTCCAAACAATCTAGCTGGATCGTGTAACCTCAAACCAGAATCAATTGGTTAGCTATAGTTAATCCAAGCAAGTCCTGGAATTGAAGATGAGTGAGGAATCCATTTAGGGAAGTCTTGATCATATCCAAATTGATTGCTACCTGATTTGGTCGATAGGGCTCTTTATAATTAAATCCAACAAGCTCAGATGCCCTCAAGCACCGAATGAAAGACTCCACTTCTAAATCCAAATTTTCCCCTTCTACTATTGTCTACTCTTCGTTTTCTTTGTAAAATTTGGGAATCAACCAACCTTCCACAGCCAAGGTGTATAGCCTCCACTGGAACAACTCTCCAAATGAGTCAATTGTAGTCTTCACATTAATTATACCCAATCATTTCACATTGTGTCGTCGACTTATTCTCAACCCACTAACAATGTTGTAATTTTGAGTTACCTGTAGCCGCAAAGACACCGGCCTCTCCCAATCCCAAACCTGAAGAAAGAACATTGGCGACTGCAATTTCAGAATATCAACTCTATCTCCATTCATAGTTGATGATGTCACGATCTAAGCCTAGGGCCTAGGCGTGACATGGAAAATGGGGAACCTGAAGGAACCCCAAACAAGCCTCTTAGCATATCAATTACACATCCTTGGTCGTGGGAGCAAAATAAAAACAACAAGAGATAATAAAAGAGAGATAAAGGGACTAAGGGACGTTTTTGATAGTATGAAAGATAGAAGAGTCAAAACTCAAAGCATAATAACATCATTAGTTCCAATAGCACTTCTAAACATAGATTTGTGTGGGGGGCAAGACATTTTCCGGTATTACCCTCATAGTATCAAAGATCAACCTAGATAAATAACAAGAGGCAAGAGTAGTATAACTAGTGTACCTAAATTTGAGGACTCACCAAAGCTTATCTTCAAGATACCAAAGCTAGCCACAGGGAGGATGATCAAGAAGTGCTCTGGTTCTTACATGGTAACATCATGTAGGCATAGAATATGCGTTAGTACGTTTGAATGTACTAAGTATGTAGGATGTAATGCAATAAGACATAGGCAATATAATCAAAATGCATAATCGTAAGCAATGGAAAAGTATAATAACAATATGGCGTGCATGATGCTTGAAGTAAAACATGCTTGTAAAACATATAACTTGAGACTATAAATTTCATGAGTAGGAAGAGACCATCATCATAGACCAATCAGGCCATTACTTGGAATTGAAGTCATGTCACCCCCTTGTAAGGTGATTGAGGCATGTCACCTCCTCAACAAGGTAACTGAGGAACGTCACCCCCTCAACAAGATGACTAAGGCATGTCAACCCCTTAACAAGGTGCTTGAGGCATGCCACCCCCTTATAAAGGTTATTGAGGTATATCATCCCCTCAACAAGGTGATTGAGGCATGTAGTCCCTTCAACAAGGTGATTGAGGCATGTCACCCCCTCAACAAGGTGATTGAGGCATGTTGTCACGATCTGGACCTAGGGCCTAGATATGACACGGCATATGGAAACCCGAGATTCCCTAAACAAGTCTCAAGATACCAAAACTTGCATCATCGGTTTGGAAGCATAGTCAGCAATCAACACATAGTTTTAAGGGATGGGAAAGTAGGACTCACGCTATGGGAGCAATTCAGGGTCTTAGGACCCTTCCATCAACATGAGAACAAGTCACACATCGGTACTTAAAGATAACCATATACATGACATAGACTTAACCGTAACACATAACATATAATATGAAGAGGTTTACAAGATGTCCAACAACGCCTCTACATAGATGGGTCGGGGACCAAGACATACCTTGGGCTCACCCTTAATACATAAGGAGAAGTAAGTAACATAGGTAGATAGATGATGGCACGTCCTTGAAAGAGAGGACTCACTACTACAAGTAAATTCGGAATCCGAGTTAAACGTCGAACGGTGGATGGTCAAAGTTCTTAGTCCCTATATGGTAAAATCATATAGGCAAGAGTATGCGTTAGTACGTTTGATTGTACTAACTATGCAGGGTGCGATGCATGTAACTTACAAAAACTTGCATATCAACATTAAATGAAAAGGCACATAATATCAGAAGAGTTGAATATAAAAGAATGTAATATAACAAGCATGGAATGCAAATGATGTACTCGTTTATATATATATATATATATATATTGGGGATGTAACCTCAACCGACATAAGTAAGACCAAGCGGCTATTACTTGGAATCCCGATGAAATCCTTTCATCAGTAAAAAGGTGATCAACTTGCCAAGGGTAGACCATACTTCACTTTACGGGACAACTCCCTCTTAGTTTGAAGTAACCTTCCTTATGGGACAACTCCCTCTTTGGATAGGATTTTCACAAAATCAGAAATCAAACCATTTCTTCTCCTTACAAGACAATTCCCTCTTCGGATCGGAAAGTTATGCTAGGCACATAGTTCAAGGAAAGGGAGAGGGCCCTTGGGGCTAGCCCTAACGCCCCCAATCCATCGATGCT
>JAOTQR010077654.1:0-11975 GCA_025774065.1 Solanum ossicruentum | reverse complement strand
ATCAACAAGTTGAAGGTGCTACATGAGAGGCCGACACGGACATGTAAAAGCGATATCCTTATCTTTTTCATTCTACTCAAGAATAAGGTACTAATTCTAAGTCCCATGTGTCATTTCAAGTCTAGGTTCAGTCCATGATATTTGTATACATTCATGTTTAGATTGACAAGTTCATAATGATCTTTTTACACGTATGTGAGATTTTTAAAATGATGTTTAAGTGAATTGTTGCATCCTTATATGGGCTGAAATTATCATGTTTATGTCTCTCATATACATCTTTTTAACATTCGGGGATGAATGTTCCCAAAGGGAAGATATTGAAACGATCCCAAAAAAGTGCTTGAAAATGTGCCTCGGAAATGCTTGGAATCATAATTTCCATATATCTCAAAATTCATGCATGATATCAAAAATACGACTTCATATTCTTGTTTAGGGGGTCAATTGAGTGGGAAATATGTCTAACCCCAATTTTAGAGCTAATGAATCTCAATTTCATTTTCCCATAATTTTAGTTTTCAAAATTGATCTGCGATGGTGCCGCGACGCATAGCTGTTATGGACCTGTGTAAACTTTGCCTCCACGATAGGTCTGCATCGTGGACTAGATGTGGACCTGTGTATTTTGTTGCTAGTGATTTTTATCTTGGTCCAAGGCTTTAGGGTCTTGGGCCTAACTCTTCCCATGCGTGAAAATACCTATACTTAGCCATATTTCACCTTCATATCATGCAAGACATTCCCTAGTACCCTCTCAAGCACTTAGACAAATATTTCATCCTAAATTCAAGTGTCCAAATCTCTTTCAGATCTTAAGGATTTCATTTAAGCTTCAAGTCTCCATTTCAAATCTTCTTCAAGAAAACCTCTAAAGCTAAGGTATGTGGGTTTCAACCAATGTGTCCTTTCACCCGTGGTGCCCAAGCTTCCTTTTTACCTAAATTGCATGATTTAAATTTGATTTACTCATAGGTCATACTTATTATGAATTTCACTTCACACTTGTGTGGGGTTTCATGAAATTGTGTTTGTTTTAGTATGTTTTGAGCTATGAATCTAAGATCTATTGTGAGATTTGATGAAGGTTCTTGATGTATATTGCTAGAGGGTATTACCAATCATCTATTGATGGTTTTATACTGAATTTTCTAGCATGATTCTGCTCTTGATTTGCATGGTTTTATACTAGCACTATACACCAGCCAAGTGTTTGATAAAATGTCCCGTTATGGTTTTCTTGAGGAATTGAAGGTCCAATGCATGTCTTATGAGTTGAATGACTTTATGATGATGAAAGGAATGTATTTATATGATATTATCCTATATAGTGTTGGAAATTGACCATGCCCTACTCGGGGGATTAAGAGCCCGAGACAACCATGTAGAGGGGTTTGTAACTTGATAACCAATCAAGGGGTTTGTACCTTGATAACCAGGTTGAGGGGTTTGTATTAATCACTAAGGGTGATTGGGTACGAGTATCCACCAACCAATCAAAGGGTTCATTTCTTGATAACCGAGTTGAGGGGTTTGTACCACAATCATCAAGGGTGGTAGGGTGTGATGATCCACCAACCAATCAAGGCATTTGTACCTTGATAAATTATGAACTCATTAATGATGGTCTCTTCTTACACATGTATTATGTTTTATGTTAGCATGATTTACTTTAAGTATTTCCCATGCGTGTCATATTGTTATATGCTACTCATTGCATATGTTTATTCATTTTGTTTATGTTGCTTATCTCTTGTTGCATTGCATCCTACATACTTAGTACATTCAATGTACTAGTGTATACTCTATGTCTATATGATGTCACCATGTAGGAAGCGGAGTCCCTCTTGAGCATCTTCCTCCAAGTGGCTAGTATGAATTCTCTCAAGCTGGTTGGTGAGTGCTCCATTCTAGGAACAATATCTATGATCTCATGCTACGTACTAAGACTACCTATCTTTTATGTATGTATTGACTATGAGGGAGACCTCGGTTTCTTGTCTTGGCCCCCGCTCTTGTCTATGTAGCAGAGGTGTTGTTGGATATGTTATGTATTGAGCCTTGTCTCTCTTGTTTTGATGTTTATGTTATGAAAGCTTTCCTTTAGTCCCTTTTCCCTATTTCTAATTCCACTATGTTGTTTAATTGCTTCCGCAACCAATAGTGTGTAATGATGTGTTTAGAGGCTTGTTTGGAGTCCCTTCAGGTTCCCCATTCGCCGTGTCATGTCTAGGCCCTAGACTTGGGTCGTGACAATTTTGTTCCTAAATTTCAAGCCTAGGGTTTAGTCTTAAACCCTTCAAATAGTATAACTTTAATGGTGTTTGAAACATATGATACATCTAATATCTGATTCCCTATTACTATCATTAATTAACAAAATATTTGAGAGAATATACAAATATATGTACATACGGAAAAGAAGAGGAGAAAACATCGCCATTGTACGTATAGAGAATAATTATAGTTTAACTATTCTATAAACTAAAAGTGATAAATTTTAAAAGTGATAAATTTTACCGATTTATCTTTAATAAATATGGAAAACTAGTATAGAATATTATCTTATTTATTAATTTAGTCCACCAATTAAGGTAATTGTCTAAATTTACTTATAAACTAAATAACTCTAGTTATTGCATAGTTCAAAATACCCACTGAAAATTTACGAGAGGATATTTTAAGAAAGTACGAAAATTATTTTTCAATATGGCCTAACAGGTCATTACAAGTCAGTGATTGTGTATTATCTAAATCTACCTCTTCATCAACTTCTACTTCTTCAGTTATTTCACAATTACCAACAAAATTACCGTAATGTCTTTCATAAAATTCCTGAGGAATCATAATATACTAGAATTAATTTCTATAACATCCGAACAGGACAAACTAGTTTCATTCACATGAGTCAATTCATCTATATTCATTCTAAAAATAGGAAATATAGGTTTAAAAGAACTAGGAGCACCTTTCAAAACACCTTTTGCTTTTTGAAAGAATATTTCTTTTACCTTCAGAACTACTTCTAGATGAATCCTTAACAAAATAAAATATGAAATTAACAAATAGAAGTGACAAACAACAAATATGATAAATAAATATAAAATTAGAGATTTAAAGCGTAAAAGTGTAGAACGAAGGTACCAAAGGATTGGATAAAAACAAATGATTTTAATATAAAATTGAAAGAATTGATATCGAATCCAGAATGTGAAGAAGATTACTTGCCCCCTCCAAAATTCACCAAATTGTGCCATGTCAATGTGACACCCGATAAAATTACCAAAATACCCCTAGAGTAGAGACATATGCATAACGCGTCTTCCCATGTTCCATTTGCAAATCTGAGGTCGGATATGCGATTAGCATGAAAAATTAAGTGGAAAAATGGTTTCGAACGATTTTTGGAGCGACCGGATCAAAAGGTAATTTTCGGATCCAAAACTCAAACTAGTGTTGATGTGCCATAAAGGCATATTACACCCCTGTCACATATAGGCACTTATATTTTTTTAAATTTTTCAACGGAGATTGAAAAACTTGTTCAGAAAATTTTTGAAAAAAGTATGTTGTGGCACAAAGGGTCCACGTCGCGAACCCACTTTCCCCTAGTGAAAATTTTTCTGAAAATTTGTGAGGGGCATTTCAAAAATTCCCAACCATTCCTAAACTTAAAACACGATCAAAGTAGATCGTTTTGAGCGTAAAAATGGTCAAAACCCCATTCTAAGTCCTTTTCTAATTACTGAAAAGACTAGGGCTTGAGAGAAAAGAAGGGAGAAGCGCAGATTGAAGAATTCAAGGAGGATTCTTGAGAGATTGATTGTTAAAGCTCCAGCCCAAGTATGTAAGGCTAAACTAAAAGCATGAGATTGTTCTCTCATGTGCCCCATAGATGGTCTTAGAAGAGTTAAGAGTTCATGATTCCCCATACATGTTTTCTTGAATTACTTCTTGAATATTTTCTTGAAAATTATATCTATTACATGTATTATCATATGTTGATGATCATCATAAACTTGATTTTCTTGAATGTTATATATTTTCCATGAGATACCGTACAACCCTATATGATAAATTGTGAAAGCATGCTTAATGAATTTAGGGATGGAGTCTAGAGCCTTGACTTGAGTATGTTGATGGTAATCTTGATGTCAGTATGAGGTTGATTTAACTGAGCTTGATGATCCTATGATTCTTCATAATTGAGTTCTTGAGTTCTATCTAAATGACTTCTTCTAATTGATAATTTGATCCCTTGAGATCTTGAATTTAGAATTGAGTTAATTGAGATGATGTTTAAGTCCCTGAATAATAGAGGATCTTTGAGTTTGAGTTAATGAAATAATGAGTCTCCATGAGACTAATTGAGATGATGAATGCCTCTATGAGGCTACTTGAGATGATAAGGAGGGGTCTTATGAGCATTGAGTCTTAGGAAGAGTATTGAGCACCGAAATGTGTAAGAGTGAGTCCTACTTGCACTCATTACCTACGCTGGCCCAGCGTTGGAGAGGATTGAACCATTACATCTCATGGTCCTCTCTCGAGTTACGTTCTTGAAATAATAGAGGATGGCAGAGTTTCAACTCCTTGTGGATCATACTCGTTCTTTATCTGGCAATTATGGAACGATTGTGGCAACATCAGCGTGATTATTGTACATGGCTCATAAGTGGTTGTTGTCAGATAAGAGAAACTCCTAGAAAAATCACATATTGAGTACTCTGAATTGAGATGAGTTGAATTGAAGTCCTTTGAGTTGAGTCTAAGTTGATTGATGAGGTTGAGTTGGTTTGCTCACTTGTCTAATCTTTATTCTTGCTTTAGATGGACATTTGATATTCTGATTGAATATTATGTTGAGTTGATATTGTTCTATATTATTCTACTTGTTTCAGTTTCATTCAGCTATTTTACATATTGTACATCCACGTACTGAAGCCACTTGGTGCTGCATCATTTTATGATACAGATACAGGGATAAGGGATCATCAACAGGTGAATTATTGAGGATCTTAGCACTTCACTGATGTAACGACTCCCCAATACCATGCCTCAAAATGCTCAGAATTTTAATTTTCACATATTTCAAAATCCGTTTGTTATTTCAAAAATTTTGACTTCACATTCTTGTTCAAAAGGGCCCAAATTAGGCAAAAAAGGGTCTAACCCCAATTTTAGAGTAACCGATGTTTACAAAATTTCAATTTCCAGAGGCGGTCCACGAGAGCTCTGCGATGCGCCTCTATCTCAGAGCAGTGTTAATTTTTCCCAATTTTATTATCACGATCTAAAGACTTTTAAGTCTTGGGCCCAAGGGTTCCCATACGTGTTTTTACCTATACTTAGCCTTATTTCACCCTCATATCATCCTAAACATTCCCCAATACTCACTCAAACCCTTAGTCTTATATATCTCTCAACATTCAGGACCAAACCCTCATCCCAAGCTAAGGTTCTTCTTCAAAGCTTCAAGTCTCTATCTCCAATCTTCACCAAGTTCATCTCTAAGCCAAGGTATGTGGGTTTCTTTCATTGGTTCCTTTCACCCATGATACCCAAGCCTCCTTTTACATAAATTGCATGATCTAAAGTTGATTTACAAATAGGTCTTGATTATTGTGAAATTCACTGCACACTATGTTAAAGCTATGTAAAGTTGTCACTGTTTTGCTATATTTTGAGCTATAAATCTTTGATCGATTGTACGATTTGAGAAGGGATTTTGATGTATATGTCTTGAGGGTGTTGCAAGGAGTTGATTGATGGTTTTACAATGGATTTTCTTGCATGAGTATATTCCTATATTTCATGGTTTTATACTAGCATTACACACCCTCAAAGTGTTTGATATAATGTCTAGATGTGGTTTCTTGAGGAATTAAAGGCCCAAAGAATGAGATATGACATGAATGATGTTATGATGATGAAATGATCTTATGTGTATGATATACTCTATATAAAGTGTTGCATTAGACCTTACCCGATCGGACAGGACAAGAGCCCGAGTAACCATGTTAGGGGTTTATACTTATCAACCATGTAAGGGGTTTATACTTCGTCATCATGTTGGTAAGGTGTGATTGTGAGGGGCTGATACCATACAACCACCAAGGGGTTTATACCTTGAACATTTAATTTGGTATCTTCTACACATATGATATCCCACATGAGCATTAGTTACTTAAGCATGTTTTACTTAAGCATTGATCATACATGTCATATTGTATATTATGCCTATTTCTTAATATCATGCATTTTGGTTATGATGCCTATATATTGTTGCATTTCACCCTACTACTTAGCACATTCAAACGTACTAATGCATACTCTATGTCTACATGATGTCACCATGTAGGGACTGGTGCCCAAGTTGATCATCCTCCTCCGCATAGCTAGTTTGGTGCTATTCAAGCTAGTTGGTGAATCCTCCACGTTGAGGACCTAGTCTATGCTTCTTCTATTATGTATTGAGACATTCATCTTTATTGTTTATTTTGAAAATAAGGGTGAGCTAGGTTAATTTGTTTTGGTCCCCGCTCTTATCTATGTAGTAGAGGTGGTTGTTGGACGTATTATTTACCTGTGAAATGAGTTGACTCTTGTCTCTTAATTATGATGATATGGAAGTGCTTTCCCTTAGCCCCGGTTTCCCCATTCTTTTATCTCTTGATTCTTGATTAGTGTTTCTATGACCAAGGATGTGTAATGATACTCTGAGAGTCTTGCTTGGGATCCTTTCGGGTTCCCCTTGCATTGTGTCATATCTAGGCCCTAGGCTTGGGACATTTGGTATCAAAACACTAGGTTGATTGATCATCGGAGTCCAACACACCACGTTGATTAGAGTCTTATTCATGGTTGTGTTGTGGACTACAACTATGAGTAGGAGGATGTGACGCATTCTAGGAAATGTTTCGCTTCTTCATGATCCATGTCGTGTGATAGAGTTAGGTCCCCTAGGGCTTATTGCTTACCCCTAATCGTTATATTTTAAGATGTGTCTCAAGCTAGTCAAGATGGCGATATGTCGAATTCAGAGGTTCTTAATGCTCTATGGGTAATGGACAAAAGCGGTGATAACATTGGAAACTCAACTCAATCAACAAGTGGATGCTCCCAAGACTTCTAGTGGTGAGAAGGGAGGTAGTGAGGCCAAGAGGGCCCGCAATGGGGGTGAGTTCAAAAGTTCCAAGGGGAGAGATATAGGTGGTCTGTTACCTTATGCTAAGTGTCGAAGGTGTGGTAGAGGCCATAATGGGCCATGACGGGAAGGTACTAATGCTTATTGTTGTTGTAAGGAGATGGATCGTACAATAAAGGAGTGTCCTCATAAGCGTAAAAGGGGTGACAATGGGGTAATTCGTCCTAGATGCCAAAATGTAGGAGGAGGCATGATGGAGCATGTTTGAGGAACATGGGTGCATGTTATGGCTGTGGGGAGGCAGACCACAAGATTATTGATTGTCCATATGTTCAAAGGATGAATAAGGGTGGTCGACCTTTGGATCGAGGTGGTCATGTTAATTAAGTTGCTCAAGGAGAGGATGGGGTTTCCGATGCTATTACCGATAAGTTAAAGTTTTCTTAGCTTTGTTAGGCACGCATTGATAGGCTCGGTGTGCCTCTATTTCTTCTCTATTCTTTTTGGTTGCTAGTGGGGCTTCTTGTGTGCCCAAGTTGTTGTGCGGACCTTTTGATTTCATTCTTTTGTAGGGAATATTGTTGCTAGAAGGTTCATAGGTGATGGTCCAGGTTTGTATTGCATTAGGCCTTGCTTTGTGGCTTGTTAGAGTCGGCATGGTGGATTTTGAGGTCATTGTAAGGAGGAAATGGTTGCAAGCATGTTGTGTCTTCATGGGTGGTAGGACCCATAGAGTTAGATTCCTGAATCCCTAATGAGCTTGTCTTTGAGTGAGAGGTTGTCAAATGATAGCAAGGGAGGTAGGTCCATTTCATGTCTTACGACATAATTAGTCTCCAAGCGGTTGCATTTATCAACTTGCGAGAATTGGAGATGATGAACCTAAGTTGTTTGTTTATAGAATTGACATTGGTGGTAGATGAGGCCTTGAATGTCCTTTTTCGAAGTTTGAAGATGGGGTAGTGTCTTTTGGTTTGACTAGTATGTTGGTTATGCCTATAAGTCTCATGAGTAAGATCTTTAGTCTCTACTCTAATAGGTTTGTGGTGGGTTTGGTGATGATATGATGGTTCATTCCCTAATGAGGTAGCTCATGTGAGTCGTTTGAAGGTAGTACTATAAAGTTTAAGGAAGAAGGTTGGATGTTAAATAGGAGGAATGGGTGTTTTGGTGGTAAGAGGTTGCCTTCCTAGGTTGTGTGATGCCGATAATGGTATTAAGTTGAACCCTAGTAAGATGAAGGTGATTAGAGATTAGCCTAGACCTTGACTTCTTTGGGTTAGCAGCTTCTTAGGTTTAGCAGGCTATTACCGGAGTTTGTGGATAAGCTCTCTTCTATTGTTTCCCCTATGACTTAGTTGGGCAAATGTGGTGACTGACATTTTGAGTGAGGTGATTTTATAGGTCCTGGAGTTGAAATATCTTGTGTTATTCCTTGGTGCTAGTAGGATTCATGTATATGAGGGTTGATTCTTGATCCCTTCCAATCAAGGAAACCGAAAATTATTTTCAAGAAAACCTACATGGATTTTACTTATTTTAATTTGGATTTAAATATGATGATTCCTAAAATTCTATTGATGCATGGGTAGTGTTTATCTGATAATTTTAATGTGATTTAAGCCATTATATGAGGATTTACTTTGGATATATTATGAGGTTATAAGTATGCACGTTCTCTTTTTAAATGATTTATGCATGAGCGATTACACTATGGATTTAAATATGGAATTAACTATGTTTTTACTTCAACTTCATAATATAAATGTTGATTTTAGATGGAGTGTGAATTACCCATGCCATTTCCTCATTGTTCATAGTATATGCATTTATGTACAGGGATTATTTTGAAAAAAAAAATTATGATATGGGTAAGCCCAGTTTCATTTTGTGGTATGATTTTGATAAAAGATTGGTTATGACAGTATTGTGATCACATATATGTTTTTGATTTTGGCTCTTAAGTATTTTGGGTGCTTCTACCATTTCGATATATGAATGGGCTATTCCTATGCATAAATATTATGACTATGAAATTATGATTTTGGCATTTGAGCCTAAGCATGAATTATTATTAGTGTTTTGCTTTTAAGCCCAATTGTGCATTGAAATGATTCGGAAAAAATAATGACTAGTGCCTGTTTAAGAGTATGTATATGTATGTTATAAGTATTCTTGTAGGATGACGACTTAGTATCGATGGGTTGAGAGGATGGGGGCTATAAGGGTTGCCCCATGTTCTTATTGCATAAATCTTGTCTTTTGATCTAGGTTGGACTTAGCTTGATGGGTTGGAGGTCTTGCGGTAGTTTAGGCTACTTGCATAGCATGTTTTCGATGAGTATAGAACCCATAAGGTTGTAATATGATGGTTAAGGATGGTCGATCTATTTGGTCAACTACAATGGGTTAGTCACTTCCCTAAGGTTGATTTGAGGCACGGGTTTTGTTCTCAAGTGTGGAGGAGGGTAGGAGATATCCCTAAGTGTCCTATTGAACTAGGAATGAGCATTTTGGTTGTTGGTGGAGTTATTTGGTAGGCTTGTGCATTGGTTATGTCTATTGGGATTCATGAATAGGGTCTTAAAACCCTACCTTGGTATGTATTTGGTGGTCTCTAGCGACGAGGTATTGATTTGCTTAGAGCTTGTTAATCCTTTGGGGCTAGTGTTGCAAGTCTTGGAGGATGAGAGGTTATTTGCTAAATATAATATGTGTGAATTGTGGGTAAATAGAAGGTGGTTAGAACTTCTTAAGAATTATGATATGAGTGTGCATTATTTCCCTGATAAGTCTAATGTTGTGGTTGGTGCTCTAAGTAGGGTGCCTATGGGTAGCCTAGCATATATGGATAATGGTGGCAAAAAAGAGACTAGTAGGGTTCATCAGTTGGTTGGGTTGGAAGTTAGGTTGAGGTATGTTGAGAATGGTAGTATAGCGTTCTTGATGGTTCCAAATCTTCTTGGGATAAGAGGTCTAGATTAGGTAAGGCCTTGATTCCGCCTTATTAGAGATAAAAATTTTGGGTAAGAAGGTGATAGAGTGGAGGTTGTCTCCCAAGAGGGAGATGGTGGTTATGGTACCTAGTGGGTTAGCTGTATTTAAGGTTAACAATTGAGTTGAGGATTATGAGTCCTTATAGAGTGTAGAGGGAGGTTAGCAAAGTTGCATAAGTTTGGGAATTGCTTATGGTAGGGGTATGGTTTATCCGGTTTGTCATGCTTCTAGGTCGAGGGGATGTGTTGGTGACTCTAGTGCTATAACACTCTTTAAAATTATGGGTGATGTGGAGGACAAGTTGACTTGGAAGGAGGTTCTGGTGGAGGTGTTGGATGGATGAATGGAGAAGTTGATTAATGAGGATACGGTGTTCATTAAGGCCCTCTTGAATGATTATCAAGTCAAAGGTGTCTCCAAGGAAGCCAAAGCATTATTATGGGAGCAATATTCGTATCCCACTCACTCTAATTAAGCCTAAGATAACGACTAAGTTCTTCATGTGGTTCCAAGTCTTATGTTTTAGCCCCTACGTCATTCATATGCATTCATGTTTCAATTGGCAAGTTTATGATGATTATACACTTATGATTGAGATTTTGAAAATGGTGTTTTACATGTTATGTTTCATTCTTGTTGGGGTTGAATTGTTGATGATCACTCTTGTCTGGTATGTCTGTTTGACATTCAGGGACGAATATTCCCAAGAGGGAGATATTGTAATGACCCCAAAAACTGCCCGAAAATGTGCCTCGAAATGCTCGAAATTTTAATTTTCATATATCTCAAAATATGTTTGTTATTTCCAAAATCTGACTTAATATTATTGTTTGGGGGGTCAAAATTAGGGGGAAAAGGGTCTAACCTCGATTTTGGAGCAACTGTAGCAAAATTAGATTTTTCTGAAATTTCAATTTCCAGAGGCGGTCTGCGACAGCTCTGCGACGCGCCTAAGTCACGGAGCAGTGTTAATTTTTCCTAGTTTTGTTGTCTCGGTCCAAGACTTTTAAGTCTTGCGCCCACGGGTTCCCATACATGTTTTTACCTATACTTAGCCTTATTTCACCTTTATTCTAATTATGGATTTTGAGCTGAGGGTTTTAGGAAACAGCCTCTCTACTTCTATGAGGTAGCAGTAAGGTCTGCGTACAATCTACCCTCCCCATACCCCACTTGTGGGATTTCACTGGGTTTGTTGTTGTTGATGTTTATTGTTATCATCCTAAATATTCCCAATACTCACTAAAACTCTTAGTCTTATATTTCTCTCAAGATTCAAGTCCCAAATCCTCATCCTAAGCTAAGGTTCTTCTTCAAAGCTTCAAGTCTCCATCTTCAATCTTCACCAAGTTCATCTCTAAGCCAAGGCAGGTGGGTTTCTTTTATGGGTTCCTTTCACCCATCATACCAAAGCCTCCATTTACATAAATTGCATGAATTAAAGTTGATTTACAAATGGGCCTTGATTATTACGAAATTCACTACACACTATGTTAAAGTTATGTAAAGTTGTGACTGTTTGTTATGTTTTGAGCTATAAATCTTTGATCTATTGTAAGATTTGAGAAGGGGTTTTGATGAATATGTCTTGAGGGTGTTACAAGGTGTTGTTTGATGGTTTTACAATGGATTTTCTTGCATAATTTCATAGTTTTATACTAGCATTACACACCCTCAAAGTGTTTGATAAAATGTCTGGATGTGGTTTCTTGAGGAACTAAAGGCCCAAAGAATGAGATATGATATGAATGATATTATGATGACGAAATGAGCTTATTTATATTTTATACTCTATATAAAGTGTTGCATTAGACCATACCTGATCTAGGGG
>JAOTQR010077653.1:0-11975 GCA_025774065.1 Solanum ossicruentum | reverse complement strand
ACCGATTTATACACAAATTAATCAAAACAGGGCAGCCTGCTCAAAGTATGATCTCACCTCAATTACTTCATCATATATGAATAATTACAAAGTCATCTCAAGTCTTAGAACACACAAAAACCGTACGAGCGCTAAAACGCCCATATTCCGCCCAATTCACCAATTAGGACCAAATATAGACTAAAACTTCTCATTAATCTTTACCAAAATTATTTCCAATGATTTTACCACATGAAACCAGTACTAATATATTACACAATCAGTCCTAAATCAGGGGTAAGTCATGGGATAACATACCACAATTCTACACAATTTACAAATGGACAGCATAACGTTACTTCACCCTTCGCTACATTTCGACGACGACAATTCCAAAACCTTTTTCAACTCTAACCAAACAATTCCAACAACATTTACACATACCAAAAGTGATCATACAATCTTGTAACACCACCCAAGAAGTCATTAAGGACATTAGCCAATAGCTTTAAATCCAACAACTCACAACTTCCAACCAACATCACACTTAAGATAGCACAATAAACTCATATGTTAAATGCAACCAAAATCTGGGCAGCAACAGTAGCTTAATATCCATGACTTAAATCATATTAATGACATCAAGATCTCTTCATAATACAACCCAAAAATCATTTAGAAATCACTAAAATAAAAGGAAAGAGTGCAACAATTTTCTGGACATAATCTGTCCAGAATTTCCAGCAAGCATGCTATCATGTTCTTCTTGATCTTTCTTGAAGAAATCATACTAAAAACACAATTATAATCACTTACCTTTGTCTTTAATGTTGAGAAACTCCTTATGAAGCCTAAGAGATCCCTTGGTTGCTGCTGCTAGGTTAAGAAACGTTGAGAGAGAAAGGAATGAGAAAGCTGAATTTTTTTTGTTCCAAGTATAGAGTAGCTGAAATTTTTAGCTGATAATCTCCTCTTAAAGGCCTCATCTTGGATGATTTTCCCTGGGCCTTTTGGACCATATAAATCCACATAATACCACAAATGATAAGGTTGGTTATGCAGCAGCTTGGACTACAAAATTGAGCCTAATTTGGGCATCAAATGGGCTGCCACATTTCACCCTTCTCCTCAATCCGTTTTTGGTCCAAATAACTATATGGTTTGGGATGTGGTTGGGCTCTTGTTTAATTCTTCTTGGACATCAAAATAAGGCCCATCCATGATGCTAAACATGGACTAAAATTATATCCTTAAAACAAATTTTATCCGCCAAATTCACTTGATTCCATACTCCCACACCTTAAGAAGATTAAATTTAAATTATACTCCAATCCCAAAAATTGGTCCCGAATTAATAAATTGACCTTTAAATAATTACGGGGTCTAACAGTTGAGGCCCCTGTTAGAGGTAGGGGAAGGGGTCGAGCTAGAGGTCGTCCTCGTGGAGTGACATCGGCAAGTGGACGCACCTAAGGAGTAGCACCAGTTAGATGGTAGGCTATAGGGGCTTCTTTAGAGCCACAGATAGAGGTTAATGAGGATCAGGCCCTTCTAGAGCCCACAACTGCACCTTTACTTCAGGATACCCTATTGAGGATGATGGGTATGCCTGAAAACCTCACACAGGGGGATGGTACGACAAGCATGCAGGGAGTTTCTCAAACGAGAGTGGAAGAATAGACTTCAAGGCAGCATCAGGGTGTAGTTCATCAGTATCAGGTGGTTCAGCCCCCAGTGGTTCCTGCACCAACTATTGGGGCACAAACCACTCCAAAGGCAGTTCTAGCAGCAGATGATCAGCTTAATTACAAAAGATTTCAGAAGATAAGAGCACCTCAATTTCAGGGTGATAAGAACGAGAATGCTCATGAGTTTTTGGCCTTGTGTCATGATATGCTAGATGTAGTGGGGTTGGTTGATCAGTGTGGAGCTCGTTTTGTGGCACATCAACTCCATAGACTAGTCAGGGAGTAGTGGAGGACTTATATGGGTTCTAGACTGCTTGGATCCCCTCCAGTGAATTGGAGTGTGTTCTTTAGTGCTTTTAAGGAGCGCTTCATTCCTTTGAGTGTACAAGAGCTGAGCCAATTGAGGTTTGAGGAATTAGGCAGGGTGGTATGACTGTTACTGAGTATGAAGCTCGTTTTTGTGAATTATCTTTATATGTCTTAGCTATGATTCCAAATGAGGGGAGAGAGTCCGTAGATTTATGAAGGGTTTGAATTTCTTGATAATATCCTATGTATTCAGATCAGCTCCTGAGGAGGCTTCCTTTCAGTCTATTGTGAAAACAGCTAAGGAGAAAGAGTTGCTGGTTCAAGAAGAGTTTGGAGACCCTAAGAGGACTCGTACTTATGGGTTAGTTTTCTGGTACTTCATCAGGAGGTAGAGATTTGTATAAGTGTGGTTGATCTTTCAGATGACATGGTCCTGTGCATGTGTCTATGCCAACAACCGAGGGTGGATAAATGTCTCGAGGGTCCCATAGTTCCACTCGGGGTAGCCATGGTAATTTTTCAATGGAAAACAGTCTTCTACCCCAAGGTCTTGTTTTGGTTTTGGGGATCCAGTACATTTGATTCAACAATGTCCCTTTCAGACTCATTTGGGACCCTAACGCACTAATTCGGCGGCTCCAGTTAGAGACTCGGCTCCACCAGCCAAGGGTCGGGGCAAAGGTCAAACTACTAGAGGTGGAAGGACTCCAGATAGTGGTACTTTCGTCCCATGTGGTGGAGATCAAGGTATGGATCAGACTGGGGCTGGCGGAAGTGCTCAGTGTTATGCGTTTCCTGGAAGAACCGAGGCAAAAGCTTCAGATGCAATTATTATAGATATTGTTCAAGTCCATCATCGGCCTGCATCTGTGTTATTTCATCCTAGGTCTACCTAATCTTATGTGTCTACATAGTTTTCATCTAGATTTGATTTATTGTGTGATCGGATGTCCGTGCCTTTGTATGTTTCTACATTAGTAGGTAAACCTTTAGTGGTGGATCGAGTGTATCAATCCTGTCTTGTTTCTCTGGATGGGTATGATTACCTGGGTAGATATAATTATTCTGGATATGGTAGACTTTGATGCTATTTTGGGGATGGATTGACTTGCTCTTTATCATACTATCTTTGATTGTTACGCAAAAACTATGACCTTGGCCGTGCCCGGTGTACCAAAGATTAAATGGAAGGATGATAGTGGTTCTTCCTAGCAAAGTTATCACCTACATCCATGCTCAGACATTTATTGATAGGGGTGGTTTGTCTTACTTGGCTTTCATTTGAGATACTAGTATTGAATCACCTTCTATAGAGTCTATCCCTGTGGTTCAAAAGTTTGTCGATGTGTTTCCCACTGACCTTCCAGGTGTTCCACCTAATAGGGATATTGACTTTCCTATTGACCTAGAGTTAGGCACTAAGCCCATCTCCATTCCTCCATATATAATAGCTTTAGCTGAATTGAAAGAATTAAGGGAGCAACTTCAAGACTTATTAAGCAAGGGATTTATTCATCCTAGTGTGTCACCTTGGGGTGCCCCAGTCTTGTTTGTGAAGAAAGAAAAATAGGTCTATGAGGATGTGTGTCAATTACAAATAATTGAACAAGGTGACTATCGAGAACAAGTACCCTCTTCCTCGTATTGATGACTTGTTTGAACAGCTTAAGGGGAGGTTGTGTTCTCTAAGATTGACTTGAGGTTTAGTTATCATCAGCTAAGGATTAGAGGCTCAGATATTCCTAAGACAGCTTTTCAAACTCGTTATGGCCACTATGAATTTTTGGTGATATCCTTTGGGTTAACCAACGCCATGACAGCATTCATGGAGTTGAGAAATAGGGTGTTTCATCCGAACTTAGATTCGTTTGTTATAGTATTCATTGATGGCATCTTGGTGTATTAAAAGATTGAGGTTGATTATTTGTGTCACTTGAGAATAGTGCTACCGAGGTTGAGGGAGGAAAATTTATATCCAATCTTCTCCAAGTGTGAGTTCTTAGGGAATGTGGTATCTAAAGAGGGAATTAGAGTAGATCCGGCTAAGGTTGAGGCAGTTAGAGGTTATCAAGGCCTACTTCAGCTACTAAGATTCATAGTTTTGTGGAGCTAGCTGGGTATTATAGGCGGTTTATTCAGGGCTTTTCTTCCTTGCAGCCCCACTGACTAGATTAAGTCAAAAGAATGCAGTCTTTCACTGGTCCAATGAGTGTAAGGCGAGCTTGTTGACATCCTGAAGGCGCAACGTCATGGCAACTCAATAAAGAATAATTAAAATAAAAGAATTTAATTTAAAAGAAAAATAATTTAATTTTTATAATCACCACCTAATTTTAAGGATAATTAGGAAATCAAATAATTATTTACAAAATAGTCTGTGAACCAAAAAACTCTAAGTAAGAGTTCAAGTTATTCCGAAGGGAAGGTAATAGCACTCTTCAAAATCCACAACTATGGCCCAGCTTTTACAAATTGAGGAGCGGATACACAATATAACACAAATATGATAATCATGAATAAACACACAAATAATATACGCAATAATGAACAAATAAAGAATAAACTAAAATTGTTACTTCCTTTTAATGGGGAGGCCTTGAAATCGGACGGATAGATCTTTTATCGACCGGGTTTAGCAAATAATGAACTTAAACTAGAAAACTTGAATATTAATATGTAAAAAGAATGAATAAAAACTAACGTTTTTCGTCTTTATGAATGGAGAGGCCTCGAAATCCGACAGATAGATTTATTATTGGTTAGGTTTAACAAACAATAAACATGAATTTAAACAAAAATAAATTTTCTTCATCTTTTTGAATGGGAAGGCCTCGAAATCCGACAGATAAATTTTCATCGGCCAATATTAGCAAGTAATATACACAAGCACTAAGAAGTAGAAGTGACAAAATAACAATATGATATCCACATAAACAGTGAAAATAGAAATAATAAACCCAATAACAGGACATATAAAGTTAAAAATATGTTTAAATAATAATAACACATGAGCAATAAAATATATATTCATTGAAATGCTGCCTACCAAAAGAATGCGCATAATCGGTTCATCAAAGCAATAAATATGCATAGACACAATTGGCTTGACTATAACCCAAAACTAAAATAAACAATTCTAAACTTAAAAGAGATGAACATTTTTTACTCAGAAATAACATTTAATAACTAAACAATAACATCACATGGAGTATAAACTATGAAATGTCCAAAAAAACATTAAGGATTGTGGTCTAAATTATTTAAATTCACAATATTTATTGCTAGTCCCCAAATGAACTATTTGGCCCATCACATTCATTGATTCGTACATTCTTACTAATCAGCGGAAGATATAAGGAAGTGAATGGGCACATAATCATCTAGTCTCAAAAATAATATAAGTAAAAGGGCTAGTAGAAAGAAACTAGCTCAACAAGTCTTAATATCAACATCCGACTCTAGCCTATGAAGCCTCTATCACTATCAAGTGGTGCCAATAACAGACTCATGGCTACCTCAATCAAAATAAAGCTAATCAGATCTAACTCTAAAGCAAGATGAAATAAATATAATGCATCCTCCAAAGTAGGGGAGGCTCACCAATGCATTTGTTGACGATCTCTAAATCTCGTATCTACATCATAAAAGATGTAATCCCAGAGGGGGACGTCAGTATGTGGAATGTACTAGTATGTAAAATAGCTAAGTGAAACCAAAATAGGTAGAATAATATAAAAAAACAACTCAATATAGAAATCAATCAGCATGACAAATGTATATCTAAAGAAAGAATAAAGAGTAGACAAGTGACCCATCTACCAATCAACGCATCAATCAAATCAGACTCATCTCAGAAGGACTCATCTCAACTCATCTTATCACATCCATGTAGTCTTATCACATCACATCTCGACTCAGAGTACTCAAGGTAGGAACTTTCTGGAAGTTTCTCTTATCCAACAACAATCACTTATGAACTAGTGATCGTACAACAATTACGCTGATATTGCCACAGCCGTCCCATACTCACTGAGTAGGGGACGAATCGAATCTACTAGGGATCCCAACAATCTGTTAAGTCCTCTATTGTTTTAGGGACTCCATCTAGAGTGAACCACAATGAGTGTAATGGTTCTAATCCTCACCTACCATTTTGCTACGTAGTTTGACGAGTGCGAGTTGGACTAACTCTTACTTTTATGATACTCGATACTCCTCCCATGACTCAATGTTCATAAAATAATCCATCCAGCTAACACATCTCAATTGACTCATCTCAACTCAACCTTATAAAGGCTCTCATCATTCAATCAAACCATCTCAATCAACCTCATGGAGGCTAATATTTCAATTAGTCTCGTAGAGACTGTAATCATCTAGTCAATCAACATCTCAATCAATAGCTCAAGGATTTAAACAATCATTAGGGAACTATCGAATAGACAAATCACTAGAGTTCATTTATGAAGACTCAAGGACTATCAAGTTCTGTCAAATCATCATCATTCTCACATCTCACTCTCAATCACAATCTTGAATCACATTTCCAATCAAGGCTCTAGACTCAATCCTAAGAAATCACAAATAGGGTTATGTAATACTTCAAGTAAAACATTCAATTCAAGTAAACAAGTTTATGATGAATATCAACATATGAAAATAGATGTAAATAATATAGTTTTCAAGAAAATATTGAAGAAATCATGCGTATTGACTCAAGAACATTTAATCAACCATCTAAGACCACCTATGGGGCACATGAGAGGACAATCTCATGCTTTTTTTTAGCCTTACATACCTGGAAAATTGATATTACAATCAAAATTTGATGAATACTAGCTTTCTTGGAGAAAATCCTTGATCTCGGTAGTTCTTTTAGAGTGAAAGAACTTGGAAAGACATTGTTTGAAGAGCTTCTCTTTGATTCTTGAATTATTGATTTAGAATCTTTAGAGTTCTTGATGATCAACCCTAATTCCTGAAGAAGAAGAATCAATAAATCCTTTCTTGGTATTCTTGCATTCATCTTCTTAAAACCCTAGGTTACGATTTGAGATTCTATTAGAGATACATGAATAAATGAAGAAATCTAGGTTGGATAATTGAAAGTTGTGAAGAATAACTCACCTTGATGATAAATCTTGAAAGTTAATTCCAACCTGATGACTTTCTTGATGATTCTTGAGCGTTTATATATAGGAGTGACGGAGAAGGTTTTTTATTATGAAAACTAACATTTTATTCGTTTTGGGACCTTAAATAGACCCACAAAGGTTTTAGGATAAAAGTACTCTCAAAATAAAAATAAAAAAAGTCATTTTCTCATCCAGAAAGGGTCAGCATTGGGTCCGCGACGTGGAGCCATCGTACACCTTTAGACAACTCTGCAGGTCTTAAGTAAAATAGTCAAAACTTTATACTCCGAACTCAGATTAAGGAGAAATTTGATGCATTGGAAAGCTAAATCGAGTATCTTCAATTTGCTAAATTAAGGGTCACCTAACTCATTATACTTTAGTATGGTCATTTGAAGTTGACCCTTCTATCAACTCATACAAAAACTTAGTTGGTAGGAATTCTTCGGACTTGACATGATGTAAAAGATCTCTTACATTCGTTTATTGAACAAAAGAGGGGGTTGGGAATTGATCAGAATGCCCCTAAAATATTTTAAAATTTTTAAACGTGGTGGAACAAGTCAGGACAACAGATCCGCAACGCGAACTTGTCGCACACATGTGAATTTTTTAGAAATTTAATCTCACCAAAAAAATTGAGAAAATATGTAAGTGTGGGTCTGCATCGCGGACCTGTCGCGTACCCTCACTATTTTAGGTCTGTGATAGGTCTGTGTCATGGCCCTATTGCGCACCCTTACTATTTCTAGTCAATTTTTGTGAAAATTATTTTTCGACCCGATTGCTCTTAAATCGGGTTGAGACCATTTTCTGACTCAATTTTTCGTGCTGATCGCAAATTTGGTATTAGATTTCTCATTAGAACTTTGGAAGATGTGTTACGTGCAAGTCTCCGTTCTACAAGGTGTTACATCATCTCCCCTTTGAAATCATTCGTCCTCGAATGATGAGTAAAGGTGGATATTAATGTACGAATAGACTCAAACTCATCTCAACATTCACACCTATCATTCAATCTTTTGACTCCTTATCACCATCAACAATCTCTATTCCAACTCAAGAGAAGGCAACTAATTTAGTTGAGGGTAAGGAAATTTACCTTCAACGTTCACATCATTAGGCACGAATAATGATCAATACTCTTCTCATCAATCACTCAACAAATCAAACTATCGACCTATTCAGACGACCACAAATCACTCAGAATAGACAAATCGGTTCACATCAAGAGTAGATATACTCTTTTAGACATTTTCACCATCAAGCATGAATGAAACTTCAAAACTCAATCAATCGAATCATTTAAACACTTCGACAATCAGTCCTTCGAATTCAGGAAGGAAACCATCAACTCCAATCAAGAATAGGACCATCAATACATAAGACTATGTATAACTCTTAAGCTTAGTACCTCGTCTCATTGTGATTCTTCTCACGACACTCTACTCTACCAACTTAATAGCCACAATTTCAACTCTCTACCTATCCAGATCCTTTTATTTCATTTAATCCTACTTCTGAGCCTCAAGGTGCTACCCTCAAGACGATCATATTCCTACAAGGCTAATCCTCAATACTTAGCTCTATACTTCCACAAGGGCTTTTGTTAAAAGATCACTATCATGAAGACTTTGATAGTCTGTCATCAATACTCAATAACAATAACCACACATTCAAGCCTATCACTCTAACTACTTCAACTTTGTCTTAGAATTTTCAAGCCTACTTAGCACTTCTACTTCCTCTATTAGCTCCCACACAACGACACACCATCATACTCTTACCTATTTGTTGCACGTAATAAAGTCTCATCTCTCTCCTCCTCCCTATCTCTACCCCTACATGAAATAGGTACTACACCAATATCACAATAAAGATACATTTACTCCTCTTCATCTACCCTCATTCTCCGTCTACACATATCAACATCACTATTTGGACCAAGGGGAACTCATTATCTCTATATCCTACCATCAATAATGGCATAACAAGACGAAGGCTAGTTCATGCATAAAATGGCATCATAATGAAGAACTCTCACTATCAACCATCACTTCTCTACTATCATCGATATTCCTATCAAGACACAGGAAGACAGGATTACTCAAAGAACTTGGAACAACGATCATTAGCATGATTCAATCGAGAAATCTTATTTGAGAATATTCATAATAAAGTACAATCTCCTTCATCTATCAAGACTTATTCTGAGTTCATAGAACTACACATAGTATGAAACTCAAGTCACATCTCATTCAACATAGAGGTGGAAACACTTAGATCCATGGGGTCAGATCAAAATTAATGAATTAATTCGTCGCCTTCCATCCTCACAATTCAACATAAATAACAATCAACAAATGGTATATGGGACTAGACTATATGTGTGGCAGTTGTATACCAAATGGGAATAGAGTATCACCTCAACAAAAGAATAAGAAATGTATGGTATGACAAGAACTAATTATCTCATCTCGTTAGCCTATTTCGATCAAACTCGAGATCTACTTCGGTTTCTCACGTCACCACCTCCCTCTTAGCTCAAGGGTCATCTCTCAAGTTTTGCAAATCAATTTCCTTTACCACTCTATAAGCATATACCTCTACATGATCGAGGAATCACTATTCACAAGAATAGGCATCTTAAAATCTTTTATCATTCTATAGTCGCATAAATAAATTATCCACTAAGACTCTCTTAAAAGATAACACTCACAGCTTTCTCTTGTGTCTATGGAAATCTCTCTCTCTCTCTTTCTTTACAGCTCTTAATGGTGTACATTACCACTTTTCACACTGCTAACACTCAACTTTTGTGCTCTCATAAACTCATTTGTATGAGACTTAGACTATAAGAGAAAAACTCATCATCGTCTATGCATACGTCTCAATCAACTCAGTTGATTGGGATGACAAGGAATGCTTTCCTCAGCCTACTCCGCATTGACAACTCAAATATACTATCTAGATTCTTATATTAGTCATAGCTTAGAGTTTCACACATCTTTACACAATCATGGGTACATATCTCAAGTCTCTTCTTATCTATTAAATTATCCTCGTTTCACTTGTCTTACCTAAGGGGCACTTGTACTCTGCCTATAGCATCACTTTCCTTATAACTCAGTACCACTCATCTATTCAATCATGTCCCTTATCTGACCAAGGCTCATAACTCGATGAATCTCATGAACTCTCCCTTAAAATTCATAAACCTAACTTAGATTTATCACATTGAAAGCACTCTTTTCCCTATCAACATCTATGCTTTACCCTCAATAGTATGAATACTACAACACGTCAACATAATGTAACACCTCAACTTTTTTTAAGCTAAGACCGAGTCATCATTCATATGATATAGGATTTTAATTGAGGATTCTTAATTGAGCATAGATGTTAAAGTCAATTTCTTAGTATAGGAATAGAATTCAAGCTGATTTGAGGTCGTAATTATAATGTATGATTTTATAAAAGTTAGGTGAACCAATGACTTGTAAGTTGTATATATATGCTAGGATCAATTCTTAAGTATTTAAAGTATATTATGTGTTATTTAGAGTCATAAAGGATCTTTTATATCAAGCCAAGTTCAAAGAATTTCTAGCAACTATGTTTTCGTATGAGTCGATAGAAGGATCAATTTCAAATGACCATATCTCCTGACGTATGATGATTTAGATGACTTATAATATATCAAATCGAATATATTTGAATTAGCTTTCTAACGCATCTAATTTTGCATTAATCGGATTTCAGAGTAGAAAGTTATGACCATTTTAGTGAAGAGGTGTAGAGTTGTCCGAAAGTCCGCGCACGGAGCACGTCATGAACCCTCACAAGATGAGTTAACGACGTTCTTTCTTTATAATTTGAGGGTATTTTTATTCTAAAACCTTTAGGATTCTATTTATGGTTTCCAAAACATATAAAACATTACTCTTCATGATTAAAACCCTCTCCCTTCTCTCCTAAACATAAACCCTCAAGAATCAACAAGAAAATCATCAAGTTAGGATTAGCTTCCAAGATTCCTCCTCGAGGTAAGCTATTCTTCATGAATTTCAATATACTCAACCTTAATTTCTTCATCTATTCATGAAGCTCTAATAGGATTTTAAAACCATAACCTAGGGTTTCAAGAAAACAAGTTCTAGAAACACAAGAAAGGATTTCTTGACTCTTCTTCTTCGAGAATTATGGTTCTTCATCAAGAACTCTAAAGAGTCTAAGTCAAGAATTAAAGAAAATATTTCAATCAATGTCCTTCCAAGTTCTTTTACTTTAAAAGAATCGCAAAAATTGAAGATTTTCTCCAAGAAAGAGAAGAGAAGATCACAAACTTTCCCCAAACTTCAACCAACGATATCTCTCTCAATTTTGATCGGATTTGAGTGATTCAAAAGGCTAAATTGTATATTTTTCCGAGGAGAAAACATTTGGAACTTCAGAAATTGACTTTGTTGCTTCGTTTGAGGTAAAATCTGCAGATCTTGCTGATGCATTTTTAATGTATTTCGAAAACTTTAACATGCGATTTCTTCCTCATATGAGCTCCATTTTTGAAATAGTTTTCGCCATTGAATTCCTCATAACTTGGGGAAAATTTTCATGTAGAAATTTTTAGATTCCGACGATATTTTTTGGTGAAAAAATTTTTGGACCATTTTTTTCTTTTCACCGAATTAATTGATTTTAGTGTCGTTAGATTCATTATATAATTATGATGCTATATTTGAATAGTTTTTAGTAAATTGGAGTGTCATAGAAAGGGAAGAGCTTCAAAATTAACGTGATTCGAGACTTTATATAAGGCAAGTGGATTTCTTAACCTTTGTTAAGTATATAGAATCTTGTACTT
>JAOTQR010077651.1:0-11978 GCA_025774065.1 Solanum ossicruentum | reverse complement strand
CCAATTGAGGACTTCCGACCCCCAACATGAAAATATACACTCCAATTATCATTAAGTACCACAAATACATAATTTAACATACGCCATATTCGCCTTGATGTTTTTCCAATTAAACAATTTTCTTAAACTAATTAATTTACGGGGTCTAACATTATATCAAAAATAATTTAAGACAAATATAGGTTGATAAAAGCGGCTGTGCTAGAATCACAAGACTTGTCAGCAGAATTGCTTAGCCGGTCTTTTGTTTTTGCAGACTCAATAATAAAAGTCATTTCTGTTTTACTAATCATTCAAAAAGGTGACTTGGGAACACCAAAACTCAATTCCAAGCGGGCAACTTTAAATAAAATATAATCCTTTTCCAATAACGTCATTTAAAGTGGAAAAACCTTGTTCCTATGCCGCAAAAGGGTGTGACACCTCTGACGACTTTGCTAGAGAATAATTAGATTTCAACCTTTGTTATATTGATTGATACTTGCTTTAATTATTTGAATATATTGTGTTCGCTGGCTTAATATGGTATTTTCTCACTTTTCTTGTGGTGATATTGTTGAATGACTTATAAATTGTCTTCTCCCGCACACTCTCTCTAGTCTCTGAAAATAACGTGTAGCCAGGAATGCAGTTATGCATCCTACTTTCTGTTGAGATAAAGTTGGAGTGTTTTGGCACCCAGTGAAGGATTATTAATTACGCATGTTAGGCAGGGTTGGACCAGCAATGAAGTCTGAATAGCACTGCTACCGATAAATTTCATCTTTCTGGCTCGAGTGCTCGCTCAAGTAAGCCAGTCTATGCACCTATTTCCATTAGGTTTAGACCTAGTTAAGCTGAACCACAACTGTGGGTATCCTTATCAGGCTCCACCTATGTGCATCATTCGCATTTGACTTAGTGGGACTCGACACAGGGGCCGGATCCGTCTAGGGCAGGTGTCCTTTTTTACTTAACCTATATGTATGTGCATCCTGTGTGTTATTTGTAATATTCTTGGGAAGGCCTATGTTGTTAACCGACTTTAGGATACCTCATCAAAATTAATAAAATAATTTCTTTTGATATAATTTATCTTTTCAAAATCAATGATTTAAAGTGCTCGGTATTTTCATAATCAAATAAAAATATATTATTATTTTTACAAATTTTTTCCAAATAATAGGTAAAAAAAAAATAAAAAGGGCATATAACAATATTCTATATCTTCCTAAAATTTATCTATATATAAAAATTTATAGTAGAAGTATTTTCAAATAATTTTCTGTCACATAATCTTAACATTAAAAGTGCGTAAGACATTTAAATACACCCTTAATATTTTATTAACGGTCAACTTTCAAATAAGATCATCAGGTAGACTTAGTTATTTTCACAGTAGGAAGGAAAAACGTTGCCATGAGAATTGCTTTAGCACTTATACATTATTTGTAAACTTGATCAAAGTATACTCTAAATTAGGTTATTCAAGTCAAGTAGCGACATTCAAAAAGATTCGTCCTGTAAGAATGAATCCTTACCTCTTTCTCTTCAAATCCTTATCCCTAAGAAAAATATTTTTGTTATAATTCCACACCTACCTGAGTAATAGTATAAGCAGTTGTTATATTAGGTGTCTTGCAGGTTTAGATGTTCCTTGACTTTTCCTCTTTTCCTCTAGGTACAACATGTCTTAACCGTTTGAGGAAAATGTTAGAATAGGAAAATGGATGCAAATCTACCAGTTCAGGTTGTGGATTGTACTCTTGTACAACTTTGGACATGGTGGAATGACATGAGTCTGATAGAGCAAGATAAAATATTCGAATATTTGAGTTTCTTGACCAGAATCATGCAAGTGAACCCTATGAGGGATATGATTGAAGCATTGCCATACTTTTGGGATCCCACAAACAATGTCTTCCATTTCTCAAATTTCGAATTGATTCCGACCTTGGAGGAAATAGCAAGATTTACCAAATTTGGGGTAAATTGCATTGTCAAAAACTTGTGGTTCCAAGGAATATCTCCATCAACAAATTCCTTCAACATATGAACATTTGCAAAACCAAGGTGGAATCCTTGGATGAAAGTTGGATCTCATTGCAATTTTTATATGATAGGTACGGGAAGGAGGAAGGATTCCGACAATCTGGAAAATAACTTTGCAATAAAGGAAGCTTCGTCACATGGAAGATACATAGACGTTTTCCTTTAATGGTAGTTTTTTTGGGAACAATGATTTTCCTAAGGAGGGATAAGAAAATTAACATCCACTAAGTCGGGGTAGTGAATGTATTGATTGAGAAAGAGGGTCATACCATTGTCCCGATGATTTTTGCTGACAGTTATTGTGCTTTAACTATCTGCCAGAGGGGAAAGGGTTGCTTTGAAGGATGCAACATATTATTGCAACTATGGACAATAGAACATCTCCACCAATCTCGTACTTCAAATTTTTTAAAAACAAATATAAAATTTAAGTGATTATTGAAATTATCTATCGGCGTCATATAAAAGGGGACAAAAAAGATATACGTTGTGGACTAAAGTATCCTTATCTAATGGCCTAATTTCACAAGGCATAAATTGAGAAAACTTTGCCTTGATCGACATAAATTTGATAGGAATAAAGTTATCTGACATAAATTATATAGAATTTGATTCACACGACATAAATTTAGAGAATGTTTGCCTTGTTCAATATAAGTTTAACAGGACTAAGTTAGAGAACACTACACAAAATATACCAAATTATGAAACTATTTACTTAAATTGGAACCAAACCAAATTATTTATTCTTAATGGACCCATGGTCCTAGCCATTTACCCTCTTACACCACTTTTTTCTTTTTTTTTTTAATTTCACTCATGATGTCAGCATAACTGTCATCAATTAATTCTCTTGTGATACTCTGTCAGTAAATTAATATCATATCGATGTCATATACTTCATCAATATATTGATACTGTATTGGTATTATATATGATTGAACTCTTTTTTATAGAAATAAATGAGAAACAATTAGGAGAAATATTAAAGTTTTATTCTTATTTATTAAACTCTAAATTAATTGAAAATATATTCTTTGTGATACTCCATCAATATATTGATACGATACTGGTATCGTATATGAGTTAGCTTAATTCTTTGTGCTACTCCATCGGTATATTAATGCTCTTATCGGTATCATATAGGAGTGAGCTCTTTTTTTCAAAAAAGAAATAATTTTAAAAAATTATTAAACTCTAAATTAATAGAATAATATTCTTTGTAATACTTCGTCGATATATTAAAGAAAATACAATTTAATTAAGTACTAAAATATTAAAAAAAAAAGAAGTAAAACTTAGTAAAGGTTGAATTTTGACGCGCTTTATAACCCATTGCACTCCGCTCGTTTTGACCCAACTGATTTTGATCCAATCAAATTTGGGCTCTTGACCCGTTTATTGTCTTAAATCAAATTACTTGAAAGATGAAAAAAAAAGAAAAGAAAAGAACATTTAAATTTATGTAGAAGCATGATCTATTTCTGTGTTCCTTGTACATTATCTATTGCTGCACCAATATCCATTTTTCTTCTCCTAGGCCTCCTCTTTCTGTCCTATTGTCTCAAAGCCATCAAAGGATGGAGTCATAGTGAGTGCTCTGTCTTTGTTGACGATTTTGACAGCAGTTTCTGTACCTGTTGAATCCGCCTTCTTCTTCTGAAACAGTACCAAGAACAGTGAATTCTTGATGATGGGAAAACTAATCAAAGTAACAAGTTTTAGAGTTTATCCAAATCCCAAACGGAATAAACCCAGTTTTGGTTAGAATTCATTTCTCCTTAGGCTGTAATATTAAGGACGTCTAAAATTAACCTTTTTTTAGCATCTTTTAATCTTAAATAATGTAACAAAGTTTGAATTTAGTTAGTTGAATAAAATTCTTCATCCTTTCATACACAATTACAGTTCAATTGTAAAGTTTGTTTTTGTTGTTTATCAACAAGTTTTTGCACGCAGTACCCTTTTTTTGTGTCATCTTTAATTTTTACCTTTAAACGACTAGTTTCTAATATTTTCCATGCTCACTTGATGAAACTTTGTGGATCACAGTGTCCTTATCTAATCACCTAACGTTGGAAGCCATAAATTTAGAGAATTTTTTTACCTATTCAGTATAAGTTTGATAAGAATTAAGTTGCTTGTCATAAATTGTGTAGTATTTAATTCACACGGCTTATGCCTCTGCGACAAAAATTATGGGATCTGTAAGGACAAGTTATGCATACTACGGCATAACACGTGAGTTCTGCAGTAATAAGTTTTGATTTCATCGTTATTTTACAATTTAAAATACATAATTTATAAAGAATTCATTGATCTAATAAATCAACAATAGTTGTACCTAAGCTATTCTTTAACATAATCTTTTCACATGGTGCAACATTCTCTCTACATCAAATATGACTCTTTTTTTTAAAAAAAAAAATTGGAAAATAGAAAAATTGAATTTTTGATACAAGAGTTTATCAGAAAATAGTCTCTCTATCTTTATGAGGTAATGATAAGGCCTGCATACTTTCTACCTTCTTCAGTCCCCACTTATGGAATTTCACTACTGGATATATGTTGTAGTTGGAAAATAAAAAATTGTCTAATATTGCAAACTATAAACTTATTAGTCAAGTTATATCTTGTTTTAAAAAAACTGAAATCATAAACTTAAATTGAAATCCCATTTTTTAAAATTAAGGTAGAATGAAATTTTCAAAATTTTACTCAGATATTATAAATAAATATTGATTTCAAATCAAAACTTTAATTTTAACTCAAAATTGCACGGGCATATTGGTATCAACGGGACTCTCCCAGAGATGTGGATTCTAGGGGTGTCAATGGCACAGTTCAATCAGTTATTTTTTAAAAATTATATCATCTCAACTTTTTGGATGTTTTATAATGTATAACCAAAATTAAAATTTTTAAAATCATCCCAATCATGTCAGTTTCTCTTTGGTATTGATAGGATTAGGTTAATTTTTGGATTTTTTAATTTTTAAAGTATCACTTCGAAATACACTATTATTAAAATATTTTTTTGCGAATATATTTTCGAAGAAATACTTTAATTCACCAAAAAGTTAAGAATATAAAATCTTCTTGCCATATTATTTAATCTAAAACTTTAGGAATATCTATATAGATTTTGTCATATTTGTTTGATTGAGTTTTATATAGCATCTTTTAATTTGAAACTTATTTAATTAAAGGCTAATTAAAGAGCAAAGACTCAAATCGTTCAATCACTAGAGGGCTAGGAACTAGGTTATATTTATGTTTGAAAAATTTTATAAAATATATTTATACATGAAATTTAACATGTTAATATATAAATATATTTATGTACATGTAAAGTTATTTGGTTCGGTTCGGGATTTTTTCGAGTTCTTTTATAAACTAAAAAGACCATCCCAATTATTTGAGACGGTTATTGACTTAAATAAAAGTCTATGATTTTATTGAGAAAATGGAAAAAATTAATTCGATATGGTTCGATTCAGTTAGTTCGATCAATTTTTCATATTCTTTTGACACCCCTAATGGATTCAATTCTCCTATCCTTCTCCCGGTACCTCCATGAAATTAACAAAGAAATAGTCTTTATCATATAGTAAATTTATAATCTTTTTTGATCAACTATATAGTAAAACAACTAAATATTAAATAAACCTAAACTCTCCCTACCAAGTTTAGGATCGAGAAACTTAACAGGCTACTACATTCACATGCAGGGGAATAAAAGCTATAGTATAAAGTATACTTGTTTCCGAACTCTTTTTTTGGTATCGAGGATTATCGAAATAAGCAAGAATAATATTTCAACGAAAAATACCATTTAAGGGAATTTCAATCGAGATACCTAAAGGGGGCATTAGTTTTGTTGGGATATACTATTAACCACGTAACTGTATTAAGTATTTTGAATCCCTTGTAAAGATTATTTATGTTGTTATAATAAAGTCTTGATTTAAATAGATCATTTTTGTATGTGTGTGTCCATTACTTATATTGTAGATAATTTTATGTATGAAGTATTTTAACTCATATACGAAAAGATTAAAATTATTGGTTCACATAAGTTATAAATTATTGTTCCTGATCAAAGATGAAGTAACACTAACTTCTTGATTGATTATAGCACAAGATTAAATATAATTTGATTTTGATCATGGGAGTGGTTAAACTCCAATTTCTTGTGCTAGTACATTTTGTATGTATTGAACGGACCAATTAGAAAAATTTATTTATGTTCTACATTTTTAATAAATAAATTTGGAAAAGGCATAAATTCCCCTCCCCCCCCCAAAGTTGTCCCGAAAAATCATTTACACACTTTAACTATTTAAGTGACCTATTACACACTTATACTACGCTAAAGTGAATTTTTTTAACCCTTCCTATCCCAAATCCCAATCGCATTTTTGTCACTCTCCACTAGCGTGTCCTGCATCTACTATAATCGATTTTAATTTATTTTAATTACAATTATTATTTAAAAGTCTAACAAATAGAACTCACACCTCCCAATCCAATTTTTCAACGTTAATTGTTGTTGGAGAAATGGAGAATAACAACCCACACTCCCTCACCACCATCGACATCACCACCATCCACCGTCGAACTCCCGCCGATGAAAACCCAAAATCCTTCACGTCTCCTTTCTCCCCTCGTCTTGCATCGCTGGAAAACACCAACAACAACCAAGCAACCCAGCTGGTCGGAATCCACCAAAACAGCCCCACCCAAAAGCCACAATCACAGAACAACTACTTTGTATCTCCCAAAAATCGACAATTCACCAGCGACTATGTTTTCTCGTCGGAATACTCCTCTTTCTAGAGAAATTTTAATCCTTTCTTATTCTTATGCCTGAAAACTCTAGAAAAAAAAGAATTTGGAAGGGTTAGGCACGATGGAAACAGATCCAAATAGGTCTTATATGTTTTTTCTTTTCTTTGAAAATTCCATTAAATTGAAGAAATTGCTTTTATTATTGGTCAAAATCAACAACTAGATTTGTTTTTTCTTGAGAGAAATTTTGTTTGTTCTATTTATGGTCAAAGTTGGATCCTTTTAAGACAAGTATTTAGGGGAATTTTGGGAGTACTTGTCGGTGTGAGAGATCTTTGGACTTGGGTTTACAATTGAATTTGTCAAAGAAATCTTTGCTGCAGATTTATGATCAACTTTGTTGATTAAGGTTTAGTGTTCTTGGAGAAATTAAATGAGTGGGTGAAATAAAAATGGGAAATTGATATTCAAAATACCAACATTCAGAAGTAAAAGCAGGTGTACATAGATCCGATATGCTTCTACCTTGAGGCCTTTTCTTTTATTTCCGTCTGTGGTGTGGTGTGTGTTTGTCGCAGTTAGGTAGTGAGAATTGTTAGCATTTTTTTCTTTGATTGATGACGGCGATTGCATTGCACTCTCTACATAATATCTGGGTTTGGGATAGGAAGGGTTTAAAAAATTCACTTTGGTGTAGTATAGGTGCGTAACGGATCTCTTAAATAGTTAAGTGTGTAAATGACTTTCTGGGACAACTTTAAGTTGAATTTATGCCTTTTCCCTAAATGAATTCTCTAGTTCATTGCATGTACTTATACTTTTAGTCTTGATATAATTGTTATGCTCTATGTGATTTAATTTATTATTTTAATCTATTGAAAGGTGAGACTTTTTTAAAGAGTCGATCAAATCCTAGTAGATTGGATAATGACAAATTGCATTATTGAAATAATAATTAGTTGATAGAATTGTGTCTCAGTCCGAGTTGAAGACACCTCTTACAGTTACTTATAAGTTTTCATGTGAAAAACTTTGCAGGTGGATTTTAATATCCGTCAAATGAAATAAGTTATATAAAGTAGTAAAGGATTGATTTAGTCAATAAATTAAATTATTTTTTGAAAATTTGATTTATTGATTGGTGTCGGTAATTCTAACACGGGAAGTTAAAATAAGATGTGATGATGGATTTTGAAGTTAAGTCGAGGAGTTCAGTTACAAACTTTTAATGTAATAGTTTGTAATTATTATGATATGATAATTATTTCAATTACGAATTACTATCATAATAGGGAGTCTCTATTGATAAGTCCATGTTCCCTATAGCGTCTGGTTTATTGGCCAACTTAGGAGAATATAAAGAATATTCTAGGAGTTTAAAAATAACCTTCCATGAATATTTTGTTTTTCATGGTAAATATAATATTTATTTAAGAAAAAAATGAAGTATTGAATATTGAATAAGGGAAAATATTTTGGCTTTTTCGGAGGTTATGTGTAACACCCCGTAAAATTATCGAAACTCCCGTAAAACGTAATCGAGTGCATAACGCATCTTTCAAAACTTCGATGGGAAATTTGAGACTGGATATGCGATTAGCGTAAGAAATTGAGTGGGAAAATGGTCTTGACCCAATTTTAGAGAAACCAGGTCAAAAAATGATTTTCAAAAGTTTGACCAAAAATAGTGAGGGTGCGCGGCAGAACCATGACGCGGACCCACACTTATGTTTTTTCTTCAATTTTTGATGGAGGTTGAAATTTTCATAAATACACTGGTGGACGATGGGTCCGTGTCTTCGACCAGTGTAATTTTGGTGACGAGTTATTGTTTTAAATTCGGAAAGGCTATTTTAGGTATTTTCAACCCATTCTAATATCCAAAAAATATTTTTAAGCCTAAATTTATACGAAAGGGTTCCAAAATATTTTATTTTTTCTAAGTCTAAACGTACATTCTGAGAGAAGGAGAAGAAGGAGCTTGAGGGTTTCTAGTTGGGGTTTGATTTCCTTGGAAGAATTGAGAAATTCTTCGATCTCAGGTATGTAAAGCCTACCCAGAACATGAGATTGTTCTCCCATGTGCCCCTTGATTGGTCTAGGTAGAGTAGTTGATAGTTGATGGCTCTTGTGTTCAGTTATTGAATGTTATACTGAAAATTTCTCTAAATTTTACGTATATTTTCTTAAACTGATGATCATCATACTATGAACTAATTGCTTACATGTATTATTGTATGATTTTGTAATTGCCCTACCTGAATTCCTTGCTAAAGCTTTCAAGAATGAACTTAGGAGGTGATGTCTAGAGCCTGGAATGTCTGAATGCATTGATTGTCGTGGTCTAAGTCTTGAGATGGGTATTGTGATGGGTGATATAGATGAAATTAATGTCCTTGAGGTACAAATGAGATTTCGATAGAGTTTTGAAAGGAAGATTGTATTCCTTGAGTTGATAGGATGTCAAATAAGATGAGGTCCCCGCCTGAGGGGGGTTTGGTTGTGTAACCAGCCTGATGTTGATAGACTTATGAGTATGTCGAGTCCTGGGAGGAGTATTAGCATCGAAATGGGTAAGACTGAGTCTCACTCACATTCATTAACTACTTGGCCAGCGTAGGAGAGGATTGGATCGTGAAAGTGGATGTTTCCTTTGTCCCGCAGAGAACTTGATAAACTCCTTTGGGATCCCTGATAGACTCGTCCTTTACCCCGGCAAGGTATTGGACGGATGTGGCAATGACTTCTTTTCGTTGTATCATTACTGGTTCATAGGTGGTGGTTGTCGCTTATAGAAACTCCCAGATAGGTTCCTGTTGATAGTACTCTAAGATTGATGTGATGGTATGATATCTTGATGGATGGTGATGTGATAGAGTCCTATTCCTTACTCTGAGTTGAGGTTGAGTGATTGATGAGCTGATGTCATTTGTTATTGTATAGCTCATATTGTTTACTTTAGCCTGTTTTACATACAGTACATTCCACGTACTAATACCCCTTTGGCGTTGCATCATTTTACGATACAGATTTTGTAGATAGAGGACTTCAGCAGGAGAACCGTTGAGGTTCAGAGCTACTTGATCTTGATTTGGTAAGTCCTCCCCTACCTTTAGGAAGACACTTTACTTGCTTTCATTTTCTTTAAGTTCTTTTATTGGACTATGGTAGTCATGACACCTTCTTAAATAGTAGATGTAAAGGCTTCATAGACGTAGATTGATGATGGCTGATGTTGGTGTTTCTTTTTCCCCTTTTACCTTTTTTTTTACTGACTTTTGTTCATTAATTCTTATTCCATATGATAGACAAAGTAAATAGTTGTAACCCACTGATAGTATCTCTTAAATCTCTTTAATGTCTTCTGCTAAATTAATAATTGGACTAGTGTGATGAGACTAGGTGGTTCACTCGGGGACTAGCAATAGTCTCCGAGTGCCAGTTACGCCTAGGGTACCCTCCCAGGGCGTGACATTATGACTATTGATATTAGCCAAATCAATAGTCTTAATTTGGCCATAATTGGCAAGAACCATTTTTTATTCCTTGGTCTTCTTCTTCTCTATATCTAATAGAATATTAAGGGCAGAAAGGTAGAAAAAAGTATTCCAAAGGAAAAAAAACTTGCCCACAACTTGAACCAGAAAGTTATAGAAGTTTGTGGTCCCGGATTCCTTCGTAGAGAACGTGATGTCAAGAGAATTCGAGAGGTATGTTTTCTAGACTTTGTTTTACGTTAACAGAATACTATGTGAGATTTGATTCTGTGAATTGTACTTCCACGCGTAAATATTTATTTCACTCTAACAATTGATATCAGTAGTCTCCTTACATAGCACTGTTCATGTAATAAGTAGTCGAAAGTTGGGTGTTTTTTTTTTTTGTTCTCGAATTTAGGAATTTGGGAGAATATATATAAATTAGACTCTGATTTTCGTGAATATGTTTCAAAAGAATTTGTTTCCTGAAAATAAGAGAAACTACCTGACTGCTTGACTGTATACGCCCTCTTGCTTGTTGTTATTTTGGCATAATAACAGATTTGATTTTCTGATTAAGGAAAAATCTATAGTGATTTTTACATCTGCCGACCAAGATTGCTTCAATAATGTTTTAATTAACATCACAATGCTGAGGCAATTCTGGTTTAGTTTCCTAGTTTTCCCTAAAATCTAAAGCTTCTGATAATTAGAAAAATAGTTTTTTGAGATTAAGGGAAAATCAGCTTTTTTTTTTACTTTGCCCAACCACAATTGCTTTTAATATGCTACACCCATTAGCGCAATGGTTGAGCCATATTCAATAACCTGTCTGATTTACCCTCACCATATAATGATTGTCAAATTTGGTTGGTAGTGGAGTTTTTCGATTTTCACTAACTCTGATTGATCTGATTTTTGGCTACTTCATTGGGAAAGACCCTGTGAGCAATATCCACAACTATTACGATATTTTTTGTCCAAAAAAATCGTTAAGATGGGTTTTTAGCCATTTTTGTGTTTTCTGAAAATTTGAAATATTTAAAAAGTTTATTTTTCAAACTGTGGGGTTGCAAGGATTTTTTTTTCTGGTTTTATAGAATCAATGTATGTTTATATATGGACCTTGGTCTTTTTCCATATTAGATAAACATGTTCATTGTGTACTGTTTGTAGTATTCTTTTGATCTAATGACCAGTTTTACTTTCCCAAGTAAGTTGCTTGTTGAATCATTGTTCAAAAGATTATGTATATATCTGCCTAAACTGAACACATTACTCTCTAATTGAGTTGGATTATTTCTGTTTTAAGTGTTCATATACCTTAGCATGCTCATATATTTGCTGGAATAGTTAAGTTTCCCTAATGATTTTAACTATTCACATGTATGATTATATGTGGCTTGTTGGTTTTTTTACTATCACATATGTCTAATGATCTGTTTTGTTTTATTTCTCATACGAAGTATGTCTTTCTTCAATCCTTCAACTACTACCTTGAATCAAAATAAGTTGGAAAGTCCTAATTATGTGGACTGGAAAAAAGAAATGTAGATATGTCACACCCCTCCCTGGGGTCGTGACAGTTTGGTATCAGAGCCGTTGGTCCTTGGAGTGTCCACAGACCGTGTCTAGTAGAGTCCGGTGTATCGGTGTGTTGTGCACCACATCTATACA
>JAOTQR010077649.1:0-11980 GCA_025774065.1 Solanum ossicruentum | reverse complement strand
AAAATAAAGAAAAAAGAACACAAATGATTTACGAGGTTTGGCAAGTGGTGCCTACGTCCTCGGGCTAAACTCTCTCTACTTTTTATTATATTTTGAGAGGTATGACATTAGGTTAATATATACAGGAGCTTGGAGCCTATACAAGGCTGCTGAATAATTACAGAATATTTGATTGGCAGTCTGAATCTCTTACCGGTATTGATAAGAACAAAAAAGTCCTATCCCTTACTAAAGATCGGTCTTGTGGATCAATGAAGAGTTGGGGATCATATCCTTATAATTGAGGATTCTAACAATCATATCCCTATAATTGAGGATTCTAACATGTTGCTTGCTCTTTTCTCATCTTTTATCTTGCTCTTTCTTATCCAAAGAATTTTAGCAAATTCTTTGTATGCTTGAATGAAGTACAAAGGTTTTCATTTCTCTTGGGTTTAGCACTTACGGCTTTGGTAACTCATTCTCTTGATCTGTTTCCAGTTAATTTGCAATAACAAATATGTTTCCTTTGTGTGCAGTTTTATGCAACTTGATCTTGGCCATCTTCGTGTCCAAAATGAATTTTGTTGGTTTGGGTTTCCCGAAAAAGATCCTTCAGCTGTTCATCTTGATATTCTTGATGCAGAGGTAATTGATTTGTGCTTTTAATGGTCAACAATATCCTGGAATAAAAAATAGCGCTTTTTAAAATCTTCTGTAACATTCAGATTCTGGGGATTAACATGGCCGTGGGAATTAATGGACGTGTAGGCAAACCAATGATACGTGAAGGCAGAGATATTCATGTTTATGTTCGGCGCTGTTTGCGAGATGTTTTCAGGAAGGTCCCAACATTTGTTCTGGAAGTAAAGGTTGTGTTCTGTCAGTAACCTTTTTAAGTGGTTTGAATAGTACCTTCTGTGTAATATTAATTTCTTAATATTTTATATTGCTACTACTTTTTGTAAAAGTTTTTTATTTGTGGCTCATATTTGTTTGTTATTTATATACAAGTGAGGTAAACCATTATTTGGCTGTTGGCGGGCAGAGGTTTTCTTGATTCAATATTTGCTATTTTCTCATTTTCGTAAGAGCCCAAAAGTAGAGTTTTGAATATGATATTTGATTCCTTGTGTTACAAGTCTTAATGTTTATTTTGAACCTTTAAACAGGTTGGATTATTACATGGAATGATGACAGATAAAGAATATAATGTCATTCTTGATTGTCTCTACATGAATTTCTCAGAGAATCCAACACTTCCACCTAGTTTCCGCAACAGCACTTCTGCTTCAAAAGATACAATAAAAATGCTAGCTGATAAAGTGAATGAAAACAGTCAAATACTCCTTTCACGAACAGTCACTATAATGGCCGTGGAAGTGGGATATGCCTTGTTCGAGTTGTGGAATGATGCTCATGATGGTTCATGCTTGGCTCATGTTGCGGTGAGTGATTTTGTATGCGACACTAAATTATGATATGCACTGTCTCAACAAGAAGAGTCTGATTTGAGCTTAGTTTAACAATTAGCTACTGTATTCTCTCCCATTCTCTTCTGTTTTTCTTTCAATAGCAAGTTGTTGTTTGGTCATTGTATCATTGTAACTTGTATCCATGTCATATTTTACCTTACTGTAGTCATTTTCTTTTGCAGCTTGAAGATCTTTGGGTTTCGTACCGAATGACATCATTATCAGAGGCTGACCTTTACATTACTATCCCAAAATTCTCTATTTTAGATATTCGCCCAGATACAAAGGCTGAAATGAGGCTGATGCTTGGTTCATGCATTGATGCTCATCGACAGAACTCTCCTGAAACTGGTGTTGACTTTCCAACTTCAACAATGGTTGTGATGGACTGCAGATGGAGATCGGCATCCCAATCATTTGTTCTACGGATACAGCAGCCTCGTGTTCTTGTTGTACCAGACTTCTTACTATCTGTTTGTGAGTTTTTTGTGCCATCTCTGGGAGCAATGACTGGCAGAGAGGAGATCATGGATCCCAAGAATGATCCAATAAGTAAAAGTAACAGCATAATCCTCTCCACGGCTCTTTATGAACAGAAAGAGGATTTAGTATTATTATCTCCCAATAGACAATTAGTTGCAGATGCTGTAGGGATTGATGAATACACTTATGATGGTTGTGGAAAAACAATACGCCTGACTGATAAGGTGGAAGCGAAGGGGCTCCACTCATTGGGAATGCAACATATTATCATTATTGGTCGTGGCAAGAGACTGAGATTTGTGAATGTGAAGATTGAGGTACCAACAACTATACCTCGTTACTGGCTTTGGATAATATCAATTTGGAGAGTACAAATATGCATCAATTAAATATTTTTTGAATGTGTGGACTTGTTGCTTTTATGAATACTGAAGGTGCATGATCATCTTCCTAGTCATGGAAAAGCTCTTAGTCCTATGAAAATGACCTCGTGCCTTTTAATATGTTTATTATGCAGAATGGCTTGCTTTTAAGGAGATATACTTACCTAAGCAATGAAAGCAGCTACTCGGTCTGCCAAGAAGATGGTGTTGATGTAAGGATTTCAGACAGTAATTCTGAAAATGATGGAAGTATGAAGTCCATGGAAGAATTGTTGTATAATTCAGAAGCTTCCGACTTTAACCCTAATGGATCAAGTAAAATACAAAGTTACAGTTTTGAGGCCCAGGTAAATCAATTATTTTAAAATTCTCTGTATGATCTATGCATATATTTGTTTTTCTTCATATGTAAATTGTGGGAATGGCATTACGGTGTTAACCCTTGTTTATATTTCCACGCTAGTTGTACTTGGGGTTATATTTCTCATGATTAGATCATTTGCACATACTAGATCAATGACTAGGTTATTTTCAGAAGAGGCACTAAATATCTAACACCGCCCCTCCAACTCAAGATGGCAAAGTGACTTGAGTTTGATTTACTGGAATTTAGCAACATAAAAAGTTTTTCCATCTTTTTGTCCTCACCTTTGGTCATAACAGTACATTGTTATGGATGGATATATGGATCTTTGTAATCTGATTTCAATTAATTCCCTAGAGACACTATTAATGTTGGATAGTTCATCAGTAGGAATTATTTTTCTTCTTCAACTTGTTATCTTGGTATTCCATTTATATCGTTTGCTGAGTAATACACTCTTCAATATCATTCTGGTTGCTACTTCTTTTTGTTGATTGAGTCAGAATTGATTGATTGTTATCTTGCCTCTCTTAGGTTGTCTCTCCGGAGTTCACATTTTTTGATAGTAGTAAATCATCTTTGGATGATTTTGCTCATGGTGAAAAACTCCTCCGAGCGAAAATGGACCTTAACTTCATGTAAGATCCTTGTCACTAAAAGCTATCTTTATTCTCTAGTTTTTCTTTTTTTAATAAGTATGACCATGTTATCATTGGAGGCTGTTACACATTTCATATTTTAATTGGTAGTTTGATGTTTGCCCTAATGTAGTATGTATAGTGAGGAAGTAAATCATCAGTGTGGAGCTCCAGTTATTTACTTGCATTTTTATATCCAGACAACAGCTGGATTTGATGCTAAGAATTGGGTGTTGTTTCGTCTCTCCATTCCTGCACACTGTCGGGCACTTTTAATGTCATTCCATTTGTTTCACTGTGGCCTTAACTCTATCATTATGGTCTGATGCTGAGAAGCTCATTAGATGTAGCGAACGGGCAAATAGCACATTGAGCAACATAGTTATGTGCCTTCTTCATTTTCCAGATACTTATTGACTTGATGCAACAGGTATGCAGCAAAAGAAAATGATACTTGGATCCGGGGACTTGTAAAGGATCTAATGGTTGAGGCTGGTTCTGGTCTTATTATTCTTGACCCAGTTGATATATCTGGCGGATATACTTCTGTTAAGGATAAAACAAATATTTCTTTGTTGGCAACGGATATATGTGCACACCTTTCTCTTGGTGTTGTCTCCCTAATACTCAATTTGCAGAATCAGGCAACCGCTGCTTTACATTTTGGGAGTGCTGACCCCCTGTTGCCTTGTACTCAATTTGATAGAATTTGGGTTTCTCCCAGAGGTGTTTCTTTTTTCCATTTCTTACAAGTTTGTTTTCATTAATCTATTTGACATAAATCTTGATGTTTGATTCTATTGCACTTTTGCAGAACATGGGCGTCTTAACAACCTTACATTCTGGAGACCCAGAGCACCGTCGAACTATGTTATTCTGGGAGATTGTGTCACATCAAGGTTAGAACATCCATAAAATGTGCAAGCGCTCCGATTTATCTACAGCTTTTTGACTTTGTTTGCGAGTTCAAACTGCAATATTTTTGGAGTGTTGACACCTGATTGTTGGTTAATCTTTTAGTGGAGGATGTCAGGTTGATGCTCTCATTTCATCTAGCTGAGTTGAAATAGGTTTGATAATGATACTATTTCAGCGATACTGATTTCTCCCTGCTCCAAAGTGATACAACGACAACATACCCAGTGGAATACCACAAGTGGGGTCTGGGAAGGGTGAAATGTACGCAAACCTTACCACTACCTCACAGAGGTAGAGAGGTTGTTTCCTGGGAGCAGTCATCTCAAAAACCCATAAGCAGAATAAACTAGATATGGAGAATAAAGAAAAGAAAAGAAAAAAGGAAGAGAGATGAATGATCCATGCGTAAATACACATACTGCAGAAACTTTTGCATTTTAAGGCTCAGATCTGTATAAATATTGATACCAGTACCAACTTGGTGCTGATGTATATGTTACTTTTCTCAAAAAAAGATGCTCTGATGTAATTCTATTAGAGTTTTAGCTGAAATAAGAAACTTATGTAGTACTTATTTCTGTTCTTTTAAATATCATGCTGGGGGTACTGCGTAATAGCATCCAAGACACCTGGGTAACTATGGGCAAGTGAAACACCCTTGTGTCTATTGTTCCTTCAGAAGATTGATCAGTTAAATGATTCTCTTGAGCACTGTTAGGATTTTTTCTTCTGCACCGAAAGAATAATTGCACATGCATATAAAATCATAAACAGTTAAAGGAAAAAAAATGGAAACTTTGCTGATTGAGTACTGATATGCACAAGAAATTGTTGATAAGGCCCCCTTTTGGGAGATTAAAGCATGACATTCTTCTCTGGGGTGAATAATTTTGCTTATGGTTTTCTGTAGCTTGTAGTCTATTCCAGCTGTCATGTGTACTTTGACATCTTTATGAAACATAGTAATTTTTTTTCCTAACATATTTTTTTCTTTGGTATTCTTGTGTCATTCAACTGCTGCTAGTGCTACTGTTACCTTTTCGAAGAGCATGTTAATGGATAGAGAAGCTATAATTGTGTTTGCTTTTTGCTGGAAGAATTTTGATGTCTTGCCTGATGCATATCGTTTCTCATTCTCAGACCCAATCCTCCTTCACAAGCAGTTGTCGCTGTGAGCAATATGTATGGGCGTGTCAGGAAGCCAATTGACTTCAGGCTGATAGGTCTGTTTTCTGACATTCAAGGATCTGATACGACACAAGATGTTGGTGATTGTTCTCTTTGGCTGCCTATTGCGCCACCTGGATATGTCGCAATGGGTTGTGTTGCTCATACAGGAACACAACCACCTCCTAATCACATAGTTCATTGCATACGTTCTGATTTGGTAACATCAACGAAGGTTTTGGAATGTATCTTCAGTGTTGCTGCTAATACTGAATTCACATCAGGTTGCAGTATTTGGCGTTTGGATAATGCTGTTGGATCATTCTATGCTCATCCAACTAGTAGTCATCCTCAAAAAAGCTGTTGTTTTGATCTGAATAATCTTCTTCTTTGGAGCTCAAGTTGGTACACTTCATTAAAAGTACCTACTGTTGATTTAACTAGTGAGAGCAATTACCTGCATCGCCAGACAAGTAAACAGGGTCCAACTTCATCAGGATGGGACATTATCAGGTCGATTTCTAAAGCGACCTTTTGTTATATTTCAACCCCAAACTTTGAGCGGATCTGGTGGGACAGGGGTAGTGATATCCGCCCTGCAGTCTCTATATGGAGACCCATAAGATGTCCTGGTTATGCGGTACTGGGTGACTGTATTACTGAAGGGTAAACACTTATTTTTTTTCCTTTCAGTTGATATTTTCTTGCCCACTTTTACAACTAGTACAACTTTTTTTTAAATGTGAGGTCATTTCTTTCTTCAGCTTAGAACCACCTCCCCTGGGTATAATTTTCAAGGCTGACAACCATGAACTTTCTGCAAAGGCTGTGCAATTTACAAAAGTTGCTCATATTGCGGGCAAAGGACTGGAGGAAGCATTCTTCTGGTACCCAGTTGCTCCTCCTGGTTACGCTGCTTTGGGATGTGTAGTGACACGTAGTAATGAAGCGCCCAATTTGGATAACTTTTGCTGCCCGAGGATGGATCTTGTTAGTCAAGCTAATGTTCTTGAGATGCCCATTTCAAGATCTTCAGGTTCCAGGGCTTCTCAGTGCTGGAGCATTTGGAAAGTTGACAATCAGGTCAGAGATACTATCTTCTGGATGACCACTTTCGCTATAGCATCTTAATGATCCTCAATTTTTAGCATCTGTTGCCTTGTTATATATTCTCCTGGAATGTGTACTTTCTTGACCTGCTTCCTACTTTCCTTGATCACACAATCATCTTGTACTGCATTGCAGGCTTGCACTTTCCTTGCACGCTCTGATCTGAAAAAACCTTCTAGTAGATTGGCATTTACTATTGGTGATTCAGTAAAGCCAAAGACAAGAGACAACATAACAGCTGACATGAAAATCAGATGCTTTTCTGTGACTTTATTGGACAGCTTATGCGGAACGGTCTGCAGCCCTCACAAACTCTTTTTACCCATATAATGGTTTATCCTTTTTCGTCTGTTTATCAGTGCATTTATGTATTACAGGTAACACCTCTTTTTGATGCAACAATCACTAATATTAAGCTTGCAACTCATGGGCGACCAGAGGCAATGAATGCTGTTCTCATTTCTTCAATGGCTGCGTCAACCTTCAACACACAATTAGAAGCGTGGGAGCCACTTATTGAGCCTTTTGATGGAATATTTAAGTAATATCTTTCACCATCCCCCTTTGCCATTTTGTTACTATGTTCACTTGTTTTCTTCAGTTATTTCTCCTTTACCACAATTGTTATTCTTCATTTACAGGTTAGAGACTTATGAGACCAATTTGCATCCGCCTTCCAGAGTTGGTACAAGGGTAAGAGTAGCTGCAACCAATATTTTAAACATAAATCTTAGTGCGGCAAATCTTGATGTGTTGGGACAAGCTGTTGAGTCATGGAGAAAGCAGAGAGAACTCGAGAAGAAAGCAGTTAAGATTAAGGTGGCAATGCGTGATGCTCAAGATATCCTTCAGTTATTTTTGATATGTTTCAATTTCTGATTATTTCTTGCTTCTGCAGGAAGCTCGCCATGGGGATGCACATCAAGATAATACTAGTTTTGTAGCACTTGATGACGACGATTTCCGGATGGTGGTGGTCGAAAATAAACTTGGATGTGATATGTACCTGAAAAAAGTTGAGCAAAACTCAGATGCATTTGAGTTACTGCCCCCTGATAATTCTGTATCTGTATGGATTCCACCTGCAAGGTATTCTGATAGATTAAATGTTGCCGATGAATCAAAGGAACCTCGACGTTATGCTGCTGTTCAGATAGTTGAAGCCAAGGTTGCCGACCTACTGATTTCTATGAGTGTGGTTTGCTGTCAATAAACTTTAGTTACTTATGAGATTCTCAATTTGTTCTTCTCTCTAACAGGGTCTGCCTGTCAATGATGACGGCAATAGCCATAACTTTTTCTGTGCTTTGCGCTTGGTTGTGGAGAATCAGGATTCAAATCAACAAAAGCTTTTTCCTCAAAGTGCAAGGACCAAATGCGTGAAGCCACTAATTACTAAAAAACATAATGTGGATGAAGCCACTGCTAAATGGAGTGAACTCTTCATATTTGAAGTTCCTTTGAAGGTAATCGGCTGATCGGAATAAAGAGAGATGTGTACTTCTATGAAATTTCTTTGTTTCCCCAGTTGCATAGTTCACATTCATATGAAATGGAAATAAGAGTAGAAAGGCAAGAACAAGGTATGAATAAAAAAGATGGAGAATATGTATAACTATTTTAGTAGAACCCTTCCCATATCTTTGGAGGTCTTTCAATGCTATTCTTGAACTTCATAAGTTAGTCTTAAATAGAATGCTCAAAAACGTGCTCTGTCCCATGAATTACTTGAAGACATGCTCCTACATGAACATTCTCAATTTTGTTTCATTCCAAATCTTCCACCTGTACTGCGAGTATTATGATTATGTTCCTTTTGGCACTTCTGATTAGCATTTGTCATTCTTGTAATCAACCTTACATTTTCTTACAGGGGCTGGCAAAGCTGGAAGTGGAGGTGACAAACCTTTCTGCAAAGGCCGGAAAAGGTAAATTGGTGCTTTGAAGCATATAATTTGTCCATATAAACTTCTATTCTGCTTGATTTGTCAAGGTAACTGGAAATTTAGATTTTGGAAACTCCCTTTGCATATTGACATTATGCTTTTAGATCTTGTTTGTTTGCACTTAGTGAAGGTCTTAATCTTAATCATCCGTGTCTCAGTCATTAAGTCGGTCTGTTTTTTAGGTTTGGACCCTTAACTGTTTAGTGCATTTGTTCTTATAATTTACTACCACTTAATGAGTCTGAATCCAGTGTTATCAAAGACAAAAAGTGCCAAAAAGCTCTAAGGTCCATTGGGGCTTTTAGTGCAGAACACAAAAAAAGTGTGGGCTTTAATGAAAATAGGTGAAAAGGGAGAAAACAACAACAACAACATACCCAATGGAATCCACATATGGGGTCTGGGGAGGTTAGAATGTACGCAGACCTTACCACTACCTCATAGAAGTAGAGAGGTTGTTTCCTGGGAACCCTTGTCTCAAAAACCTACAAGCAGAATAAACTAGATATGACAAGAAGGAAAGGAAAGGGAACAGAATGAGCGACTAATAACGAAAAGCACATGAAAGTATGTAAATACGATAAAATTAACACATATATGACAGATAGTGACAACACATGAATAAAACACGACTACTCCTGCTACCCTACTATATCCCAAGGCTCGACATCCAGCTAACCCTACCAACCAATTAGTTTGTACTCAATCTACGACTTCCACTCTTTTCTATCTAAGGTCATGTCCTCGGTGAGATCCAGTTTCGCCATATCTTGTCTGATCACCTCCCCCCAATACTTCTTTGGTCTACCCTACCCCTCCGTGTAACTCCGAAAATCAACATCTCTCACCTCCTAATAGGAGCATCGGTACTCCTTCTCAGCATGTCCAAACCACCGCAGTGTCGCTTCCCTCATCTTATCAGCCACAGGGGCCACCTCTAGCTTCAACCGAATGGTCTCATTCCTAATCTTATAACTCCTGGTGTGACTACAAATATATATTTTTTGTCCGAGACTAACAACTTATAAGCATGAATGACAAATATATGAACAAAAAATTGACAAAGAATTATGATAAAGTGAAATATCAATTGTTTACTGCTCTTTTTAGATTCATTGGCAAGCAAAATTATACCTTTGAACCTTGATGACAATACTAAGGCACACATTAAGCAAAGTGAAATGCTCTGACACGTTTTGTGCCTTGCTTCAGGGCTTAATGCATTTTAAGCTCCTTTGATAACACCATCTGGATCATTAAGATGCCTATTCAAAGGTTTTTATAAAAATGGCATGCAGTTCATCACTGCTCCTTTCACTTTCATTAGTAACCGCTGGCCACCAGTATCAACTACCCCAACCTACCACCTAAAACCGCTGTCGTCAGCTGCCATCGCCATCGCCAACCATGTAAGTCAGTTGTCACCATCATTAGCGACCATTTATAATCATCACCTCCCACCACCATATCAAATCACTTAACGACTACCACTATCAATACCACTATATATCGTTAATCACCATCATCTTTAGCCATCACTCTCGTCCACCACAGTTATTAGTTTCCACGATCAACAAACGATGTTAATTACTATTGTCAGTCACAATTGCAATTAGCTACTACCAAGAACCAGTACCATCACCCAACACAATCCTCAATCAGCACCCACAACCACTATCGCTAGCGATCATCACCTCCTACTGTCATTGGTTATTTAAAAGTATTTTATTGGCATAATGTTAAATCAATTTAACATTTTGTTTAAAAAAAATATTATGTTTTAGATAAAGACAATTTTATATATATTCAGATGAATGGGACAACAACTTTCAGATGCATCAAACAGATTACTCTCAACAGAGTGACTTCGGATCATACTCCTCTTTTGTTGCAATGTGGAGAATGGGGTAACTCAAACTCATACTTCACGTTTGAAAACTGGTGGTTGCAGACAGAGAATTTCAAGGACAAAGTCAAGGAATGGTAGGAGTCTTTTAGCTTCAGAGGTAGGCCTGATTATGTCCTTATGGTCAAGTTGAAGGCTCTAAAAGACAAGATTAAGGAATGGAGCAGAACCATCCCTGGGAATCTGAAACTATATAAAGCTAATGTGCTGGCACAGTTAGCTGAATTGGAGGCAATATAGGAACAGAGGCCACTAGATGAGGGGGAAATTGCCTCTAGAATGGCTTTGTCCTTGGAAAATGAGGACATAACCATGCATGAGGAGACAGCTTGGAGACAGAGATCTAGGGCCTTATGGCTGAAAGAGGGTGACAGAAACACTAGCTTCTTCCATAGAACAGCAAATCACCATAGAAGAGTCAACACTATTGACAAGCTGAGAGCAAATGGTGCTGAAATCAATGAACCTGAGGAGATCATGAAGAGCATTTGTGACTATTATGAGGAGCTTTACGCTGAAACAGAAGAGTGGAGACCAAAGCTGGAGATGAGAGGTTGTCCTAGAATCAGCATGGAGGATGTGAATGCACTTGAGGCCCCATTTGAGGAACAGGAAATACTAGAGAGTATTAAGGACTGTGCTGGTGACAAGGCCCCTCGGCCAGATGGCTTTACTATGGCTTTTTACAGTCATTGTTGGGATATTATAAGACAAGATCTGGTGGCTACCGTACAAAATTTCCATGATAGAGGCCTTTTTGAAAGGAGTATTAATGCCACTTTTGTGGCTCTTATTCCCAAAAAGATAGGAGCAATAGAGTTGAATTATTTTAGACCAATCAGTCTGGTGGGAGGTGTCTATAAGATCATCTCAAAACTTTTGGAAGAAAGACTAAAGAGAGTGATACATACACTGGTGGATAGGCAACAAATGGCATTCATAAAGGGGAGACAAATTATGGATGCTGTGTTGATTGCTAATGAGTTGGTGGATTCCAGGGAAAAATGTAAGGAGCCAGGAATTTTGTGTAAGCTAGACATCCAGAAAGCATATGACCATCTAAATTGGAAGTACCTAGTCAATGTGATGCAGAAGATGGGATTTGGAGCAAGATGGATCAGCTGGATCAAATGGTGTATTAGCACTGTCAGTTTTTCAGTCCTTATAAATAGAAGCCCCACTGGTTTCTTCAATTCTCAAAGAGGACTGAGGCAAGGTGATCCTATCTCACCTTTCTTATTCATTCTAGCTATGGAAGGGATGAGTAATCTTCTTCATTCAGCTAAGGAGAAAAGGTGGGTCAGAGGCTTCAAGGTGATAGAGAGGGCAGAGAACAATCTTGAGATCACTCATCTCCAATATGCTGATGACATTCTGGTTTTTGTGAAGCTGAGAAGGATAATTTTTTGACTCTCAGAGCCATCTTTATCTTATTTAAGGCTATTTCTGGTCTCCACATCAATTGTGGAAAAAGCTACATTTACCCCATCAATGAAGTAGCCAATGTTGAGGACTTGGCTACCACTTTGGGGGCCAGAGTAGGGCAACTTCCCACTACCTATCTGGGAATGCCTCTTGGGGCTAGGAGCAGATCCAAAAGCATCTGGAGTG